>VDFB02352170.1:0-32009 GCA_007258455.2 Sequoia sempervirens | reverse complement strand
GGTGATAGATTTTTTAGCACGTGGATAGAGAAGGCCAACAAAATTAAACACTGGTTGGCATCAACATTAATTGTTGTATGGTTTCCGTGTAGTTGTCATGGTTGTAATAACACCTACCATTTAAAACCTCAGGAAACAAAGCAAATGTCTATGCAATTTTTGATAAGGCATTGTTGGGTTTCATTTTGTGGCTTTACCTGCTATCAAAGCTATGAGCGAGGAGGGAAATCTTTTGTGAATATGCAAGTTCTATCAACCGTTGTCGAGCTTTTGTGAAGGTGGTGTTATGCCTAGCAATAACCACCCCACTTTGATTTGGATCAAAATGGGTCCCCCTTTTCTCTTTCTGGTTTCTTTTTGCTTTTGGTTACTTGCTTTCCCCTTGGTGGTTCTTCTAGTTTTCTGCCTAAGCTTGTCTTTTGGTTTTGTCAAAGTTTGGTTCAGCCTCAGTCAGAATTTGGGTTTTCTCCTAAGTTCGGGATTTTCCACCCGATTCGGATTTTCCTGGATCTCGCTCAAACTCTGGCTGACCGTTGTCGTTCAGGGTTTTTGGTCTTCACGGAAATCCGCGTGGACCAAATTTTCACAGATTTCTTTCTCCCCTGGATTTTCCCAAAATTCGTTGTTCCCTGTTTGTTCCGGGTTTTCCGGAATTTCTTCTCCTTCGCAGAAATCTATCCCGCACGGATTTCCCCAAAATCTGGTGAAATGAGAAGTATGGAATAGTAGGGCTAGTTAATAAATGATGATGCATTTTATGAATAATTGATGCTATTTTGAGATCTCACATGTTGTTCCTTGATTGCTAATGATCGGATTAAGTTTCTAATGGATGTTTTCATGCTTATTTAGCTGGAATCCGCCTGGCTCATAATTCTTCGAAATTCCTCCCTAGCTTGGATTCCGCGGGTCGGCCTGAAACCTGAACTGTTTGTATGATCATTTTGTTTGAAAATTTAATGGCACCTTATTGACATAGGATTCGTTTCAATGATGATTTTGATTAATTAACTTCTATTTTTATGATCTTTACTGTGGTTTTCTTTGTTGAATGCAGGATTAAACCCTACACATGATGATATTTGCCAAGGGAGATTAGTTGGAATGCATTCCCTAGTCCAGTTGGTCATAAAAATCAGTTCAGGCAATAGTCGGCAAGACCCCAGAGATGTCACAGCGAGTGGAATTCATCTACAGGCATCTATCACCAAGACATCATTCATTGTCTTGGCGACTAGGAGTTTCCTATCGGCATAACTTTATCTTCGGGGAAGGGTCTTGGCGAAATCTCCATGTCTCACCGACCGGCATCAGAAGGATCCATACATCGGCAAAGGTTTTTTTTCTTCACCAAGAAGTCTTCGTGAATTCATAGAGTCTCGCGAACAAGGGTGTCTTCGGAGAGAGTGTGGGCGTTCGGCATAATCTCTTGCTGAAAGGGGGTCACCAAAAGTCTTGCTGACACAGAGGGGTCCCACCAAAGATCTAAGGTCAATGATAATTTTGCCTTTGATAGGAGGTATGGCTGATTGACATAGGTCTTTCCAAAGGGAGTTGCATTTAGCGAAGGATAAAACCTTCGGTATAAGGTCTAGCCGAAGAGGTGGGGTCACAGCGAAAAAAGCGGCATCGGCGGGAGTCATCCTCTTTGGCATATGGTCTCGGTGAATTCATAAAGTCACACCAACATGCCATAAAGGGATTTGATCAGTAATCTTCGGTGAGAGAATTAATAAGTCTCAGTGACCAAAGAGTGAACATGCGGAGGCTTTCACCGAGACATGAGGTTTCTATACGACATCTCCCTGACAAAGGAAGGTTACAGTCATACATGTGGAACAAAGAAAACATGTCAATGTGACTACAGTGAGGTCTTGGCGACAACGTGAGTCAGCAAAAGTTGAAAGTTTCACCGAAGGGTTCTCCCTTCGCCATAAGGTCTCAGCGAAGGGGGAAAGTTTCGCTGAAACAAAAGAACTCGGGGAGACTCTGAGCGAATGGATCGGGGTCGATAAGATGTCTTTCTGACCCGATGGTGTCTTAGCGACAAGGAGGAAGCTCAGTGAGAGTGAAAGAAGTCGGTGAAATGTCCTACCGATACGATAGAGTCTTAGCGACATGCAAGGGAGTCGCCATAAGTCTTGCCGACAAAGGTTCCCCGAGGGTTTTCGGGGAAGATTTAGACTCTCGCCGAGAAGTCTCGGCGACTATGAAAGTCACACTGAAGCAGGAGGAGCTCGAGCCCAGAGGATAAGGAGGATTTCAGGGAGACTCCAAAAGAAAACAAAAGCTTTTCCATGTGGTCTCAATGAAGGAAGGGGGTCACACTGATGGGATGTCCCTTCAGGGAGAGGAAAGGTATGTGCCAAGAGGTCTGGCCGACATTCAGGAGTCTCGCCGATAACAAGAATGGGCTCGGTAAGAGAAGATAAATTTGGGGTAATGTCTCCCCAACTCTGATAAGTCCAGAATAGAAAGGAAGCTGAGGAGAAGAAGTTGTGACTCATAGGGATAGCTGTAGTGACCACCGAAGGAGGTTGATCAAAGTTAATGGTAAAGTGCCCTAGAGCATTCAAGGTGACCCTAGCGGAGTTCAAGGTGGACACGAAGACAAAGAATAAATGTTGCAGCTGTAGAAAAAAAGATCAAGAGGCTTCTCCTGAGCTCAAGCCATGACCGACCCAGACAGCGAGGCTCCGCTTTAAATGTAGTTTTGACTTTCCTCAGAAATATCTGAGAGCCGACTCTCCAGTTTGCAGATATTTTGCAAACCCTAGTGCAGGGGACAATACATTCCTGTTGGTACATTCTATATATAAGGCATTCTTGCCTCTTTGTAAAGGTTAGAACTTTTTGTATTAGCACTTCTAGATTAGAACTTCTAGGATTAGAGAACTTTTAGACTGAGAACTGTTTTAGTTAGAACTATTAGGAGTTAGTCAGTTAATAGAAGGAGATAGAGTTGCATCTTGATTCTGAGTAATGAGAGTTTCTCTAATCTTCTTGTTTAGCAATTAGATTTCAGTACCGACTGTAATGTATTTTCTAAGTTCTCTTAGTATAGTTGGAAACAATCTAGAGCCTCAGATTTTTTGTACACTGGTGATTGTGCCAGCTTTGTAAATATTGCTTATCTGTTTTACTAACAGTAGAAGCAATCATAATTTAATCTCCTTCATGTTGTGTTCCAGAATGATATTTGTCTTAATTGATCATTTGATTTGTGAAGTCTTCAAGGAATGAAATATTATTTTGTGTTTTATTTAAATGGTAATTAAAATCTATTATGCGAATGAGCACTGTGAATTAAAGAGGTTGTCTGTCAATCACAAGTTTACTTTGTTCTGCAATTTTGGTTTACAAATTCCTTGAAGTTAACAAGTCTGGTTAAGGTTGGATGAAATATTGTTCTTTTCTGTTTCAAAACTCTAACTTATCTTTTTATATTTCTTTAAAAACCCCTGTTAGAGTAGGTTTTATTTCATGCTTGATCTTAGAACAATCCAGAAGCTCAACACCAGTAGGCCCCTTGAATATTACTGTTGCATTGACCACTGAGTAACATCAGCACAGTTGAGACCCAACTACAAAGACCTTGGGAGCTAAGGCATCCATGTGTTGCCTTTCTCTTTCAAGAGAAGCACAATAGCAATATTCTGCTTGCATTGTTGTGGTGCCAAAATCGCCATCAATAGGTGGTTGGAGGTTATTTTGTGTTTTTTGCATGGGGCAATGGTTGCCAAAGTAATACAAAAGTGTTGACTATGATAATTTTTTCCCCATTTTTTGTAGGCGTTCGAGAAAGAAAGGATCAGAGAAAAAGTAAGCGGAAAGAGGTGTATTTGAAGCAAGCGAGAAGAGGTGCATATTGAAAAAACCCTTTGTAGAGTATTTCAAAAATAGTTTATGTTATTTTCCATAGGGCATTGTTGATTGTTGTTCTCTAGCTTAGGCTATATTGCTTTATTTATGGTTTTGATGTAGTCGTGATGGTTGCAAGGCAATATTGTTTGTTTTTGCATTAGTTTTTCATTTTGAATTCTTTTATTTTGTGGGTTTTTTCATCTAGTCACTGTTGAAACCAATATTGTTTCATTTATGGTTCACATTTTGTGGCGATGGTTTTGCATGGGTTTATTACTGTGAATTTTTGTGTTTTGTGGGTTTTTCCATCTAGGTCGTTGTTGAAGCCAATATTGTTTGATTTATGGCTTCAATTTTGTGGCTATCGTTGCACAACGCAATAAAATAGTTTATGTTATACAATTTATGTTGATTTCTATAAAGCATTGTTGATTGTTGTTCTCTAGTTTAGGCTATATTGTTTCATTTTTTATAAGGTATTGTTGAAAAGACTATATTGTTTCAATTTTTGATAAGGTACGATTGAGAAAAGACTATATTTTTGCATAGGTTTGTTACTATGAATTTTTATGTTTTATGGGTTTTCCATCTAAGTCACTGTTCAAACCAATATTGTTTGATTTATGGCTTCCATTTTGTGGCTATGGTTGCAACACAATAAAATAGTTAATGTTATACAGTTTATGTTTATTTCCATAAGGCATTGTTGATTGTTGTTCTCTAGCTTAGGCTATATCATTTCATTTTTGATAAGGTACTGTTGAAAATGCTATATTGTTTCAATTTTTGATAAGGTACTATTGAGAAAAGACTATATTATTTGTTAAAACCAATATTGTTTTGTGGGTTTTTTTCATCTAGGTCACTGTTGAAACCAATAGTGTTTCATTTATGGCTCGCATTTCATGGTGATGGTTTTGCATGGGTTTGTTACAGTGATTTTTTGTGTTTTGTGAGTTTTTTCATCTGGGCCATTGTTGAAACCAATATTGTTTGATTTTTGGCTTTCGTTTTGTGGCTATAGTTGAATAGAATAAAATAGTTAATGTTATATAGTTTATGTTGATTTCCATAGGGCATTGTTGCTTGTTGTTCTCTAGCTTAGGCTATATTGTTTCATTTTTCATAAGGTGTTGTTGAAAAGGCTATATTGTTTCATTTTCGATAAGGTACTATTGAAACAAGACTATATTGTTTTTTAAAAGCAATATTGTTTCATTTATGGTTCACAGTTTGTGGCGATCGTCTTGCAAGGGTTTGTTACAATTTATGGCATTGTTGATTGTTATTTTCTAGCTTAGGCATTCTTCTGTTCTATGGGTTTTTTCATTTGGGTCACTGTTGAGACCAACATTGTTTCATTTATGGTTTTCGTGTGGTGTTGATGGTTGCAAGGAAATTAAACAGTTTATCGCATTGTTGGTTGTTGTTTCCTAGCTTAGGCTAAATTGTTTCATTTTCTATAAGGTGCTATTGAAAAAAAAATGTTCCATGGGTTTTTTCATTTAGTTCGTTGTTGAGACCAATATTGTTTTATTTATGGTTTTCATGTGGTGCCGATGGTTGCAAGGCAATTAAACAGTTTATGTTATTTTTGCTAAGGCATTGTTTACAAAGCTTTGGCTATATTGTTTCATTTTTGCTAAGGCAATAAAATAGTTGATGTTATTGTTTCATTTTCGATAAGGTGTTGTTGAAAAATGACTGTTTTGTGGGTTTTTTCATCTGGGTCATTGTTGAGACCAATATTGTTTCATTTATGGGTTTTGTTTTGTGGTGATGGCTGCAACGCAATAAAATAGTTAATGTTATACAGTTTATGTTGTTTCCCATAAGGCATTGTTGAGTGTTGTTCTCTAGTTTTGGCTATATTATTTCATTTTCGATAAGACAGGATTGGGAAAAGAATTTGTGCATCTGTGGGGTTATTTTTTATTTTTTTAATGCATGGGTTTGTTACTATGAATTCTTCTATTTTGTGGGTTTTTCCATTTGGGTCATTGTTGAAACCAGTATTGTTTCATTTATGGATTTCATTTTGTGGCGATGGTTACAACGCAATAAAATAGTTAATGTTATACAGTTTATGTTGTTTTCCATAAGGTATTGTTGAGTGTTGTTCTCTACCTTTTGCTATATTGTTTCATTTTTTATACACAATAAAATAGTAAATGTTATAGAGTTTATGTTGTTATCCATAAGGCATTGTTGACTGTTGGTCTCTAGCTTTGGCTATATTGTATTATTTTTGATAAATTACTGTTGAAAAAATAATTTGCTAGGTTTCTGTTGAAACCATTATTGTTTCATTTAAGGCTTTCATTTTGTGGTGATGGTTGCAACGCTATACAGTTTATGTTGTTTTCCACAAGGCATTGTTGACTGTTGTTCTCTATCTTTGGCTATATTGTTTCATTTTCGATATGCAATAAAATAGTTAATGTTTTAGAGTTTATGTTGTTATCCATAAGGCATTGTTGACTGTTGTAACATGCATTGCCCACCACTGTGATCAATGGTGAAACCAATGTTTCTTATTGCACTTAATATAGAGCCTATCATTCTAAGTTATGAAACCATAGCAATATCAAAGATAGACATATGCAGCATAACTTTATGAACCCACATGTTGCAGCAATATACTTTGCACTTAGCTAACACAAGAAGATTAAAACCACAGTAATCAAATGAAAAAATTATGAAGCCTCTTGTTTTATGGTTTTCCCTTATTGTGTGCACTTTGGTCAGAATTTTCATCAGCCTTCCTGCTCTACCATCTTCTTTACTATTTTTAATTTTTTTCCTAAGCTTCATTTTTCAATGCAGGCAGCAATTGACAAAATTAGGCCTTAGCAGGTAGAATGCATTGAAAAGCTCTTTGAGGTTATTGTGGAAAAGAGTTCCTCAGAGTATAATGTGCAAGTTTTGGTCAAGCATTTTGGAAGAATTCAGATCTTTGCTCGGCTACTTTGAAGAAAACTACTTTTAGAGAATGCATGTCTACAAGTTCTTGACGAAGGTCATCAAACTCGAAGTGCCAGATCAAAGATATGGAATTCATGCAAAAGGGTTAATTCAAAACTGGCCATTATATTCTTTATAACTTCTTCCTTAAATAACTTCAAAAAGCTTTTGAACACATTGTATGTGGCAACCAATGTTTCTTATTATGATTAATATAAAGCCTATTATTGTAAGAATTCCTTTTTGAGGACGAAACAAATAACAACTATCTTCCCAAAACAATAAACATGGGGAGGAGTATATATGAATGTTGTCTATATTATTTTGTTTTCAATAAGGTATTGTTGAAAAAATAATTTTCTAGGTTGTTGTTGAAACCATTATTGTTTCATTTATGGCTTTCACTTTATGGTGATGGTTGCGATGCAATGAAATAGTTAATGTATATAGTTTATGTTGTTTCACAATTAAATAATAAATGTTATAGAGTTTATGTTGTTATCCATAATGCATTGTCGACTGTTGTTCTTTAGCTTTGGCTAAATTGTTTCATTTGTGATAGGGTGTTGTTGAAAAAGGAATTTGTTTGGGTGTGGGGTTATTTTATTTTTTGTTTTTTTGTTTTTTTGCATGGGATTGTTACTATGAATTATGTTGTCATCTACAACACTGTTGAAACTAATATTGTTTCATTTATGTTTTTCGTGTGGTTTCGATGGTTGTAAGGAAATTAAACAATTTATATTATCAAGGTTGTTTTTTTCCCCCATTGCATGTCTTTGTTGTTGTGAATTCTTTTATTTTGTGGTTTTCCCCATGTAATCCATTGTTTAAAAAAATTGTTGGGTTGCAGGGTTGTTCTATTTTTTTGGGTCATCAATACCCTCACTAATTATTGATATATGACCAACGATCTTTTTTCCATGTTCATCAAGAAAAATTATTTCTTAGTTTTCAATACAGTGTGGTCTAATGTTCTTTTTTTTTTTGATATAGATATAGATATAGACATAATCGAATGTATTGACTGAGGCATGTCTGTGAACTTCAAGATATAATAGTATGGCTATGTGTCAATAAACCAACAATTAATTCACCATAGCTTCATCACAATGAATAACCAACTAATAATTAACCCGATTTGATGTCATGTCTAACTCCATCAAAATAACTATTTCAAAATGATCATCAATACCTTCACTAAATATTGATATATAAACAACAATCTTCTTTCCATAGTCATCAAGCAAAATTATTTCTTAATTTCCAACACAACATGGTCTAATGTTCTTACTTAGTTTTTTTTGATATATATGTACGTATAGATATGCACAACAACTTGCACGAAATCCCACACACCATAGATTCATCATTTTATAAGGGGACACCCTAATACATGGGATGTGACAATATAAAATATAGAGAACCCATGCCTTATTCAGTATGAATGTTTTGTTTTCCTTTCTAAATAATGTTTCCTTTAATATATAATTCTCATTAACATGAATTCCACTCATGGTTCATATGATACTTAATTAGCATAACAAGGTACTAAGAGTCAAATATTTAATCATGGAATTTGAGAATAAAGACCATAAGGTTCAATTAAGATGATATTATTAGTTTTACTTATAATAATATGTTCACAATTCAATTATTCCATAATAGAATGTTTCAAAGGTACATACCTATTTCTCTTATTGATTGATATGTTGCATTCTGGTTTTCTAGACCTTGCATTTAATACTTGTTGAAGTAATAAAATAGTTTATGCTATTTTCCATAAGGCATTGTTGATTATTGTTCTATGGCCTTGAATAAATTATTTGATTTATGGTTTTTGTGTAGTGGCGATGGTTGCAAAGTAATAAAATAGTTCATGTTCTTCTTGATAAGGATAGTTCTTATTTGTCTAGGCCTCAATAAGGATTTCTTAGAATGACATGTATATTAAGTGTGAGATGAAACATTGGTCTCACTATTGATTATAGTGGCGTACCAACATACATTGTCCACCAATGTAATCAATGGTGATATCAATTTTTTTTATTACATGTAATATAGAGGTTATCGTACATATGAATGTTGTTTGCATCTAATTTCACAAACATACATATCTACACATAGGGAAAATAAAATGAAACGCAACAAAAGAAAGCCTGCTCTCCACCCTACCATATTGGGTCATGGAGCCTCATAGGTTGTCACCAAACCCCCAAGCAAGAACATACATTTCCCCCTACTATGATCAATGGTGAAACCAATGTTTCTTATTGCACTTAATATAGAGCCTATCATTCTAAGTTATGCGACCTTAGCAATATTAAAGATAGACATATGCAACATAACTTTATGAACTCACATGTAGCAGCAGTATACTCTACACTCAACCAACACAAGAAGATTAAAACCATGGAAATCAAATGAAAAAATTATGCAACCTCTTATTTTATGGTTTTCCCTTATTGTGTGGACTTCAGCCGGAATTTTCGTCGGCCTTCCTGCTTCACCACCCTCTTTACTATTTTGAATTTTTCCCCAACGCTTCAATTTTCAATGCAAGCAGAAATTGGGAAAATTAGGCCTTAGCAAGTAGAATGCATTGAAAATATCTTTGAGGTTATTATGGAAAAGAGTTCCTCAGAGTATAATGTTCAATCTTCATTCAAGTCTTTTGCATGAATTCCATATTTTTAATTGGCTACTCTAAAGAAAACTACTTTTAGACAATGCATGAAGTAGCGGATCAAAGATATGAAATTTATGCAAAAGGGATAATTCAAAACTGGTCATTATACTCTATAGAACTTCTTCCTTAAATAACATCAAAAATATTTTCAGCACATTTTATGTGGCAACCAATGGTTCTTATTATGCTTAATATAAAGCCTATTATTGTAAGAATTCCTTTTGAGGATGAAACAAATAACAACTATCTTACCAAAACAATAAACAAGGGGAGGAGTATATATGAATGTTTTCTACATATAATTTCTCATACATACATATCTGCACACATGAAAAGAAAAATGAAACAAAAGAAAAGTAACACATACTTCTGTGTGTATATATTTTCGGCTCCCGTTCGGAAAAAAAGGTAGTGGATTTTTTAATTTTTAATATTAAATGTGCTTGGAATATTGATAGAGAAGGCAAGTAAAATAGAATGCCAGTTGGCATCAACATTAATTTTTGTATGGTTTCTATCTACTGGCGATGGTTGCAAAGTAATAAAATAGTTCATGTTCTTCTCGATAAGCAATTGTTGGTTTTTTTTGTGTAGCCTATGGTGACATTCTGCACTATTTTCCATAGGTCATTGGTGATTGTTGACCTGTGGCTTTAGCAATACATGTGGAAAATTCATATACACACATACACACCCACACATACATATAAACATTCAAAATTGCGAACAACAATTATGGAGATATAAGAGTATGTGGCAATTGAAACAAACAAGAAGCAAATAACTATATTGATATTAAAAACTAGACATATCTATATATAGATAAATGCATGACCTCAAAGATACATGTAGAAAATGAATATACAGACATACACACTCACACATACAAATGCATTGCAGACACATATATCTACACACATCTATATCAAGATGTTGTATGCAATCAGAACATTCAATTGCATGCATATATGTTTATGTATATGCATATGTAGATGTATACATGCATACAACCATGCCCACAAGTATATATAAGAACAGGTGCAAATACAAAGGGTTTTTTCAAAATGCACCTCTTCCTGCTTACTTTCTCTTTGCTCCCTTTTTTCTTGAGTGTCTGCAAAAAATGGGCAAAAAATTATCACATCTGACACTTTTGTATTGCTTTTGCAACTATCGCCCCATGCAAATAAATACAAAAAAAAAACTCTTACCACCTTGGCAGTAGTTCAACAACGGATGATTGAACTTGCACCTTCATAGAAGCTTTCCCTCCTTGCTCATAGCTCTGATAGCAGGTAAAGCCATAGGATGACACCCAACAATGCCCTATCAAAAATTGTGTGGACATTTGATCATAGTGATGGACAATGTATTCCCCCTATGTGCAAGAATGTATTTATGTCATAGTAGATGCAAAGAACATTGATACATATTGATCCCTATGTTTATTCTATTGGGACATCCTTGGAATGATAAGTTTTATTTTAAGTGTTATATGGAACATTGATGCCACCATTGATCATAGTGATGGACAATGTAAATTCTTGGTTGGTTGTTTTGCAAGTACATAGACTATTTTTGAAATTCTCTACAAAGGGTTTTCCAAATGTGCCTCTTCCTGTTTACTTTCTTTCACCTGCCTTCTTTGTCCAGCCACTGTAAAAAGAAAAAAAAATGTTTTAGAGGAAAAAACCAAAAAACAAAAGGATTCACAGTAACAAACCCATATAAAAAAAACACAAAATGGGTTGCATGTTGTATATGAATATTGTCTGTATATAATAATTTTTTTTGCATCTAATTTCACATACGTAGATTTCTACACAAAGGGAAAATAAAATTAGTGGCAACAATAGTCAACAATTCCTTATGGATAACAAAATAAACTCTATAACATTTACTATTTTATTGCGTATCAAAAATGAAACAATATAGCCAAAGCTAGAGAACAATAGTTAACAATGCCTTATGAAAAAAAACATAGACTATTTTATTGCTTTGCAACCATCGCCACAGAAAGGAAGCCATAAATGAAACAATATTATTTAATTTTCCTATGTTTAGATATGTATGTATGTCAAAGTAGATGTAAAAAACATACATACATACTCTTCCCGATGTTTATTCTTTTGGGAAAATAGTTGTTATTTATTTGAGCCTCAACAGGGCATTCTTGGAATGATAAACTGTATATTAAGTGTTATATGGAACATTGAAGTCTTTTTTAATTATTTATTTTTCCTCGTATTGTTAATGTCTCTACAAAAAAATTGAAACATTAAAAACTTGAAACAAAAAATTTTAAATGATAAACTATATATTAAGTGCTATATGAATTGTTGAGCCCTTTTTTTTATTGTTCCTTTTCCCTCATATTGCTAATGTGTCTACAAAAAAATTGAGAGATAATGTTGTGTTTTGAAGATATTGATGGTTGCCATCTTATTGGTGTTCTATATTTCCTATATGTGTTTTGGTTGGGGTTCTTGTCAGCCTTTGCTGCTTTAATTGAACATTTGGCTCTCGTGTTGTTGTTGCATAGAGCTTGTAGTCAGTCACCAGCATTGCAACTCCCAGCTTTTAAAAGAGCAGCCCAGCAATGTTGGTGGACTCTAGCTCTCCCTAGACTGTTGAACAATCCTCAGGCACCAGTCCCATAAGTCTGTTCCTTATTTCCTTTTTGTTGCTAAGAATTATATTGACTTTTTTCCATGTGCATCCAACAAACTATGAATATGCTTCATTTAAATTAACAGTCCTTGTAATATATACTCTAACTAATTTATATTTGAGCCCTTTATGTTTCATTTTCCTTTTGATTTGCTAGCCATTTGGGAGTGCCCTATGTGTTAGAAGAAAAAGGGTTGCAATTTTCAAATGTGTCAACATTGCTATCTGGTTCCTTGTTTATATTCAATGAAAAATATAATCTTGTTTGTTTCTTGCTCAACCTTGCCCTCCTTTCATATTCATTTATTGTATGCAATTTTGAAGTCGCTTTGATCATGTTACCATGTATAACTATCTATGTGTCTGCATACCAGATACCAATAATTGATTTGTTCTTTGCTACCTCTTTCCCCTGCTTTTGCTTCTAGAGTTGTCTCACAACCTTGAACATCTCATTGCTTTGGCTTGGCTGAGTAAAACTGCCTTGTAGGATTCAAATGTATGTCCAACCTTGACAGCACATGCAATACGATCTATTGATGCTAGAGATGTTGTCCCATCTCCAATTCTTCAGCTAATGTCTTTTCAAAAAATAGGTGGTAATCAAAGCTCTGTTGACAGCTACAAATTTTTCCTTTTTGATGGAACCCACATGCAAATAGGAACTTTTCTTGCAAAATACAATGACCTTTTGTTTGTAGGGGCATTAAAAATAGGTTTCATCTTATGCTTGACAAACTATCTATGTAAGAAGCTGCAGGAGTCAAGGTTGGCTATTGTTTTGCACTACTTGTGCTTGTTGTTGTATACTTTCTTGTTTGTGGGGACCCCCTTTTTTAAGATTTGATCTTGGCTTGGTTTTAGGGAAATTGTCATATTGTCCTTAGATGTCAAAATGTCATATTTTCAACTAATTAGAACACCTAGATATCTGTTTAGAGATCAAGAAGAACAAATAGTGGGCTCTGACTCACCTTCCCCATCCAAATAAGCCTCAAAATTTGGGATTCATACATCCCCAACACAGCATAGTGCTCCTTCAAATATTAGTCTTGTTAAAGGCCTAAATATTTACCAAACCAGACGGAAAATAAAAGGTTGGGTAACAACTAAAAGGGATATGCACCATTACAATAAACAAGGATGTGAGGGCCAAGTATTCAACTTTGACATTATTGATAGTGAGGGGACAGAAATATGAATCACTTGCTTTAATGACATAGCGGAATTTCATTATGATAGGGTTTAGTTGGGCCACACTTATTGTGTGTCAAAAGGCTCGGTCAAACAAGTGGATAAGAAATTTAATAAGTTGAAAAGCCACATGGAAATTATTTTGGATCAAAACTCGATATTGAAGTGTTGTGATGATGAGACATTTGCGTCAGACAAAGTATTTAAATTCATCCCAATAAATGAAATTGCAAACTACAACAATAACACTTTCATTGATATTATTGGGGTTGTAGTGCATGTAGGAAAGGTATCAACCATTCAAAGAAAGGATTAGTCTTAAATGATTTGAAGAACTGTGAAACTTAATAATTTGTCATTATTTTGCATTGACATTAATTTGTAGGGCCCAAATTGGGAAGCAAAGGGTGACGAGTTGGAAAGGTTGTCCATTCCTGGTTCTATTGTCATACTTGCTATTAAAAATGGCCGTGTTGGATATTTCAATGGATATATTGTGAATACATCCATAGGGACTATTCTATACATAAATTCTGACATCCTAGAAGCACAGCCCTTGATCCAATGAGGACATGTTGAGCCACCTACCATTGAACCCTCCCAGACAGTGCCTCGAAAGGTTGCTTTGTCCAATGGTAAAGTCACTATTGGATATATCTTGGATCATTGTCTTGGCTTGCCAGAAACTTTGCAGGCTATTGTCAAGGCAACAGTGAAATATATTAAAACTGATGCATTTTGTTACTCTACATGTCCCTTGCAAGCCAACGGAAGACAATGCAAGAAAAAGTGTGAAGAGTCTACCAATAATATGTGGTACTGCCCTAAATGCTAGAAAATTGTAGCTGATTGTGACTTTCGATATTTGTTGCAGCTAAAGATGGAAGACCACACAAGCGAGATTTGGGCTACTACTTTTGATGAGGCTACAACAAGCTTATTGCATATGTCAGCAAAAGAGCTTTATATATTGAAATATGAGTCTTCTACTGCAATGACTGCTGAGTCTGTCATCAATGGTGTCACCTACACTTCTTTTGTTTTCACTGTTCTTATTAAAACTCAAACCTATAATTCAAAAACAAGGCTTAAAACAATAATACTCAAAGTTGCAAGAATTAACTTTGAAGTCGAGTGCAAGCTATCGCTCTCATATTTTTCTACAATATCCCCTACCAAGAAAGACTCTCTCCAGAGATAATAGTGGAACTTCCTTGAACGCCAGACAACCATGCCTAATTGTGACTTTGGATATTTTTTATAATTTGCGTTGACTGTACATCTATTTCCTTTTCCTTTTTTGGACTACTCATCACATCATAAGACCTTTCCTTTCTGCTCATGTTGCTTTGTTGCTCATAGAACTAGTTATATATTAAGACAATGGACTATAATTTACAATGTTTAAAAAAAAAGATACACTTCTTTTCTTTTGTATTGTTTATGTCGCTTATAGTTTTGTTTTGCTTTCAGTGTATGTTCCTCATTTTATTTTATGTTGTTTGGTTATATAGTTATGTTGCCCTATTTAACACATGTATCAGTATTTACAACTATTCTTATATATACTTGTGGACATGGTTGTATGCATGTATACATTTGCGTATGCATATACATAAATATATATGCATGTAATTAAATTTTTTGAGTGCATACAACATTTTGATACAGATGTGTGTAGATATATGTGTTTGTAATGCATTTGTATGCATATATGCATGCAGATTTGAATGTTTACATGTATGTGTGAGTTTGTATGTGTGTATATGCATTTTCCACATGTATCTATGACGTCATGTGTTTATGTATATATAGATATGTCTGGTTTTTAATATCAATATAGTTATTTGCTTCTTGTTTGTTTCGATTGCCACATACTGTTGGCTATAATGTTGGCCCCATTGAATCCATGGTTATTAAATGTGGTGTTGCCTCTGCATTCATAAAGCCACATCACGTATGGTTATCTTTCATTTTATTAGAGTTACATAAAACTTTATTTTTGTTATAATATTTCCTATGTAATGTTCAATGATGACTATCCTCTACAGACTGTGCAATACTTTTGTGATCTTTCTTGAGTCCAACTTATTAAAATCTAGCAGAAGATTAAAATGCAGAATGTAATCAAAAATTTTTCATTTGATTTATGTGGTTTTAATCTTCTTCTATTGGCTTAGTGTACAATATTCTCATATATGTGCTTTCTAATATTCTAATGCTTCTTAAATATTCTCTCTACTACTTTTCCATGTCCACTCATAAAGTCATGTTGCATATGGATATCATATGGTTCTTGGCTATAATTTTTGTTGCCTTGAACCCATACTTATTTCAATCTCATGACTGTGTTTTTAATCTTTTAATGCTAGTTGAATGTTGAATATATTGGTCCTGGCTCTCCATACAAAAATCCATGTCACATATATATGTATATAAACGAAGATGCACACATATGTATCTACATTTATACTTGTTGATACATATAATTACATTTAAACTTATACATATATATATTCTTGCATGCATTGGAAAGTATAGGTGTGGATATCTACATATGTTGTGTAGCTCAATCTACAACCCAACACTAAACAATGCCTTATTGAAAATAACATAAACTACTCAATTACTTTGGTAAGTTTTAAATGCAAGCTATTATTCCAACCATCGCCAATATATGGAACCCATACATGAAACAATGTTGTCATGACAAGCTATGCCAAGTGATGTTTATTTCCTCTACTTAGGAAAAATACACATATATATGCATTTAAACTTATCTTTATTTCTTCTCACATGTATTGACAAGTTTAGGTGTGGATATGTATGTATATTGTTTGCAAAAACACTTGTCACAGTGGTGGCTCACAATCTTGATAGCAGTTGAAGCTATAGAACAACAGTCAACAATGCCTTATTGAAAATAACATAAATTGTTCAATTGCTTTGGTAACTTTAGAATGCTAAATATTATTGTGGTCGTCGACACTATATGGAAAGCATATATGAAACAATGTTGTCATTGGACTATTTTATTGCTTTGCAACCATCACCACTATATGGAAACCATAAATGAAATAATATTTAGTCAATAGGCTATATGTGTGAACTTTGCTCAGAATTTTCGTCAACCTTCCCATTTTTTAAGCTATTGAACAGCAATCAGCAATGTGTATATATGTGCATCTACCTCCAAATACATATATATCGATGTATGTTTTGTTTTCCAATTGCGTATTTATCTATTGCATGTGTTGGATGCATATATAGGAATCTGTTGCTTGGAAATATATAGCCACAAAAAAGTATGTGTTTCTTTTGTTGTGTTTCATTTTCCTTTTCCTGTGTATAGATATTTATGTATGTGAAATTAGATGTAGACAGCATTCATATATACTCCTCCTGATGTTTATTGTTTTGGGAAGATAGTTGTTATTTGTTTCATCCTCAAAAAGGAATTCTTACAATAATTGGGTTTATATTAAGCGCCTAATAAGAAACATTGATTTCACCATTCATCATAGTGGTGGACAATGTATGTTCTTGCTTTGGGGTTTGGTGTGAGCCTATGAGGCTCCATGACCCAATATGGTAGGGTGAAGAGCAAGCCTTCTTTTGTTGTGTTCCATTTTACTTTCCCTATGTGCAGATATGTATGTTTGTGAAGTTAGACATGGACAACATTCATCCCTATGTGCAGATATGTATATATGTGAAATCAAATGCAGACAAGTGATATTTCCATGCTAGCCTATGCCAAGTGATGTTGATCTCCCAACCTGTGCCAAGTGATGTTTATTTCCTTTACTCTCATGGTGATTTCTTTATTGACAAGTCCACCTATGGCTATATATGTGTGTTTTCTACATATAAACTTTAGATGCATATATATCTGTATAGATTTTGCTTTGTAAGTGTATATGTGGACTGTTTTATTGCTTTCCAACCATTGCCACTACATAGAAACCATAAATCAAATTTTTAACCCTTCTAGCGTTGGGCTCCTAGTCGATAAAAGGTGGCAGATGTTTTTATTTTTTAATTAAAATCATTTGGCACAACGATAGAGAAGGCCAGCCTTTCTAGTTTTTAAACCTTCCAACTTCTGGCTACCAGTCGAGAAAAATGTGGCGGGTTTCTTGGCGCATGGATAGAGAAGGCCAATGAAATTAAATGTTGGTTGGAATCAACATTAATTATTGTATGGTTTTCGTGAAGTGGTGATGGTTGTAATAAAACCTACCCTTTAAAACCTCAAAAAACATAGCGAAATCCTATGCAATTCTTGATAAGGCATTGTTGGGTGTCGTTCTCTAGCTTTTCTTGCTATCAGAGCTATGAGCGGTAGGTGGTTGGAGGTTATTTTGTGTTTTTTGTATGGGGCGATGGTTACAAAAGAAATACAAAAGTGTCGGTTGTGATAATTTTTTGCCCAATTTTTGCAGGACATGTCCAACATTCATTCCTATGTCCAGATATGTATGTATGTGAAATCATATGCAGAGAAAATTCATATATACTCCTTCCTATGTTTATTCTTTTCATAAGATAGTTTCTATTTTGTTTGTACGTCTATACTTAAAATTCTCCACTTAAATTAATTGCTACTTGGCATCGCTTGGCCCTTTGTCCATTCATTGAAAATTGTCATAACATCTGACAAAAGAATGGGTACATATGTTTCAATTGACAGTTGCAATTTTCATGTTTGAGACCAGCATTGTGTATTTATTCAAATTACTTTTGTTAACTGAAACATGTGGTGCATGTTCTTGTGTGATGTAATTGTCTCAAGCTTAGGATTTTCAACTTATTTTTGTAAAAAAAAGGGGAAACAACATCCACAACATGTGTGAAATTAGATGCAGCCAACATTCATATATAGTACTTCCTATTATGCATGCACCAATCGCAACTACACGGAAACCATACAACAATTAATGTTGATTCCAACTGGCATTTAATTATAAAAAACATTGATATCATGATTGATTACGTTGGTGGGTAATGTATGTTAGCCTACGACTATAATCAATGGTGAGACCAATGTTTCATCTCACACTTAATATGCAACCTACCATTCTAAGAAATATCTATCTCAACCTCATCTATGCCCTATTGTCTTAGCGTAATGGTATCATAAAAGGGTTATTAATGATGCCATGAGGATTTTTAGATGTGGTCACTTAATCTCTCTTAGGCATTACTATTCCTGGCTATTACATACCTTGTTTTGCTTGGATGTAGACTGACTTCCATTAGCTTACACTCTATGTTCTTGCAAAATAACCAACCAAGAACAAACATTGTCCATCGCTGTGATCAATGGTAACATTAGTGCTCCATATAACACTTAAGATATAGCTTATCATTCTAAGAACATCCCAACAGAATAAACATAGGGATCAGTATGTATGAATGTTTTTTACATCTACTATGACATACATACATATCTGCACATAGGGGAAATACATTGTCCATCACTGCAAACAATGGTAGCATCAATGTTCCATTTAATGCTTACAATACAGCATCCCAACAATGTCTCTGTATGTATCAATGTTGTTTGAATCTGCTATGACATACATACATATTTGCACATAGGTGAAATAAGATGAAACACAACAAAATCAATGTTCCATATAACACTTAAAATACAGCTTATCATTTGCTATGTGCAAATATGTAAGTATCTTATGCTCTCTTCAAGATTGTTTTTAGCATCCCCCTCTCTAATTGCTGCTATGTCTATACACATCCTTGGAATTTGGACTTCCCCTCCGCCTATCGACTCATTGTTGCACGTCACTACACGCAACTGCTAGTTATAAATCAGTAATAATAATATGCACATTATAACTCCTTTTTATTTTTACTTTCTATTCACCATTCAATACTCTCTCTTTTTTTGAAAAGAAATAAAGAAATCAAAAAGGCATATTTCCAATTTTTCTAATAATTTAACTTTCTTAATTTAATAGATATGCTATGCTAGGGAACGAGATGTGACAAAAATATTTTAATTATGTAAAATAAATATTTATTTTTGGTGCAACTTTAGTGATGTGTTTAGCTACATTAAATATTTATTTGAGTCCACTTGTAAAGTTGTCTGTAATATTGGTTGTATATTTTATTTGTGGGTTGCAAATGAAAAAAAAATAATATTGAAAAAACTTAGAACCAAAAAGTAAATATTAGGGTCAATGATTTTAATATACATGGTTTTACCTCACCACTTGGTTGTTTTTTGTGAGCTTGAATATGTAAAAGGAAGGACATGTTTAGTTGTTGGGATTAGCTTGGTTTTCACTATATTGATCTCTCTTATAGAGTGCATATGTGAAGTATGGAATGGGATATGTAGTCATATGTATAGACACATGAAGGATGCATTGGAGGAGCTTGACATTTCATAAGTATTCATGGAAAACTATATAATTGTATTATAGTTTTTTCCTTGTTGAATAATACATTGAGTGTGGATGCTTTTGGAGGTTGCATTTTTCCCTCTAAAGAGTTTTCCTAAAAATAATCTTGTGTGATATTATGGTATATCTTTGATTGTTGCATCATGGTTATTCTATAAGCTTGTATGCATACTTTTCTCTCATGGGGTTATGTAGGAAATGGTTTCATCAACTTGGTTATTTTTTGACAATTGGTATCAAATCCATGACTATGGTTGAGGGAGATGAGAGATCTCTATTTTTGTTTAACCCTTGTTTGAGTAGATTTGCAAATTTGAAGCCATGGTAATGCTAGAGAGATTTTAGACATTTTAGGCATGAGATATGTTATGTAGGTTATGAGAAAGTGTATTTGGGATTTACAAATTTGTGATTACTTTTGTAGGTTTGGGGTTTGCAATTGATTTGGAAAATGGGATTTTTTTGGGTGTTCACCATGAGGTTTAATGGGAGAAGTTTAATAAATGACCCCTGGGATAAAAGGAACCTCACCATTCAATCCAAGAGTCTCAAGAGATGAAAAATGACATAAAACTTGACTTTTTTTGGCCACCAAGGCTTGGATGTGATTTTTTTACCCCCTTCAACCATATAATTATACAATGGAAGTCACTATTATAGAAGAAACAAATTTAAATAAAAACCTACAAATTTTATAACCTATAGAAAAATATTTTTAAAATTAAAAAAGGGGTGGGGGTGCATCAGATTTGTAGACCAATACCCTATACCCTGCAACACAATGAAAACAATGATTGATAGTTTCAACCCTATCCAACCATCATTTCCATCATCGGTGATCCTTTGGCCCCTAGTCTGAACCCCCAATTAGGTGGAGCCAATATTAAGACCCCTAGCAAGGAATTCAAATAAATTTTTTAACCTGAATTGAATCCATTATTGATTCTAGAGGCAAGAAATTTAAAATTTAAAAATTTAAATAAATTTTAATGCTCCATGATATCTACCACCAATAGTCAACTCTATCACCATCGGATCACCATTTTTTCCCCACCACCACTTAGATGACACAACCCATTTGTCACTTCCATCAACAATGCAACTCAAGGGTTTCTTGTTAGCCACCAAGTATCTTTTATTTTCCTCTAGGAACAATTTTCTTCGAGGGGCATAAATTTCACCCGTAATATCATATTTTTTATTCTTCATAGTTTTCAAAAATATCTCTTCAAACACTACATAGTGATATAGGTTTATTTTTTAGTTTTTTCTATTTTTTATCAAAATTTGGTGCTATGAATCTAACATTGCTCAAGAATGGTTAATAGGTCATATCTTTCACATACAAAATTTAAAGATTTTCAAATTCAGATAGGTGATGGAGAGAATTTATAATGTACTACATAATAGATTAGGCATTTTCCACTTAGATGAGTAGAGAGACGATTGTACCTATTTGAGCACTTATAGGAGCTTAAAATTTACGGTGTGATCCTATGATCATCTAGATAAATTCAAGGGAAAAAATTATATGAGAGTGCATATTTTATGAGACAGATATAATAGTATAATTGGTTATTAGATTAGGTTCTCCCTAATATAGGTTTGTAGTCATTTTTAGAGTTTTCACTTTGATGGAATGTAATGTCACTTTTTCCTGTAATGGTTATCAAGTATTAGTAGCGGATTTAATATAAAAAATATTAAAGTTAGTATAATTTATAATATGTAATGTTTTTTATTAGGTAAGCAAGGATTTTGAAAGGGCCCTAACCCTTTTACAACTCAAAATATTTAGCAGTTAGCATAGCAAGACATGGAACATCAACAAGGTAAGACAGCAACAAGAAATTGCATCAAAGAAAAACATCAAAAGTAGGACAGGTCACCTAGCCAAAACAAACTATAGAACAGCAAACAAAAAATAGTAGTCACCCCAAGGGTGAAAGAACAAGACGGTCCTCAAGCATTACAAGAGAAAAAAATGGGACCAAATGACAAGACAAGCCTCATGACCAGAAAAATAGGCCTACAAGGACCTAAACCACATAAAAAATTTAAATCAAGCTTCATAGCCAGCATAACAGGCCAACAAGTTTTTGCTACCAAAATAGCAGCCTAAAATAGCAACCACCCCAAGGGTGGGTAAAACCAACCATACTTCAAACCCTTACCAACAGGGTTTAGCAAATCTTGAGACCCAAACCACCAGAAGACTTCAAGGCCTCTGAAAAGCAGCACCTTCCAACCAACAACACCTTTAAAATAGTAGCACTTGTAAAAACTCTTGTCCATCTCAGAAAGGGAATCTATGAGCACAACAAAACTAGAAGGAACAATAGCCAACTTGAAGCACCACACCACCCAATGCACCAACTCAATCTCCACCTTTTTAAGAGAGAGATACCCTCTATAGGAGAGGATGAAACAAGAAACAAAACTATGAGAGCCAACAATCTCCTACCCAGACAAGCTCCACCTCAAAAGTAACCAGCAGAAAGAAAGAGGACAACCCTCTACAACTACAACAACCATCTCCACCTCAATAGGAGAGGTATCCACCTCAGTAGGAGCTATCTCCACCTCCATAGGAGACCCAAACTATAGCACCCAGAAGGAATCCAACACTCTAGTAGAATGAAAACCCACCTCATCCCATGGGAACATGAGCAACGGGTACCAAAAGAGAACAATAATAGGTAGCTCAACTAATAAAAAATCAAGAGCTAAAGCACCCTCCACCAACATAGCAGAAGTAAAATCACCAAACCGGTTGATCAAGAGGGGACCAAAGTAAGACCCAACCTGGACTTCAAAGTAAGACAGGGGCTCCTCCACCCCAATAGGATCATTCCAAACTGCCAGTAAAAACCAAACTCCAAAGGAGTGAAAGCATATCTGGAGATCATCATGAGAACCACTCCAAAGGCCAACAACACAAACCTAACAACCACCAAGATAGTAGAAGGTTGAAACAAGGACCCCTGCACCGATAGAGAGAAGCAAAACCCTAAAAATTCATGACCCCTCACACAACCATGGTCTCCAACCAAGATCTAGAGAGCAAGAGAGAGGGGAAGAACAAAACAAGGGCTTGGCCTCTCAACCACCAAACAGGGTACAACAGTGCAACCAGTCGCAATAGGGGCAAAGGCCATGCAAAAAAAGAGGCAAAACTGAGAGCACCAAGTGCTAGGCACAACACTCTCAAACATGATGGAAGACACCACACCAATGTCTCCAAAAGGCATCAACCAAAGAACACTAAATAGGGAAGGAGAAAAGTTCTTAGGCAATGAAACCCAACCAATAAAAGCAGTCGCAAAAAAAGATAGGTTTCCTGCATCACCATCCCCAAACAAACCCCAATGAAGGAAAACTAACAAGACCGTTCATTGGTCACCAGTGAGAAATGGAACCAACCAAATTTCCTTGAGCTAGTTTTTTGAGGAAAAAAACACCACCAAAAGACAAGGGATCCACCAGAAAAGCCCCAAACACAATCCCTCAAGTCGTAGCCACCAGATCTCCAAGAAGCAAAGGCCATCATCATCATCCCCCATCAGGAAAGCAAGCACCAAATCAACACCTCCAAACAACACCCTCCACCAAACACAAGGCAACAGTGATTGAGAGAGACTGACCAAGGTGAGAGCCAATGCTAAGGCAAGCAGCAAAGCCTCCAAAGAGACCAAAAAATGACCCCGCACACCTAGCCAGAAAACAATCATGAGAGGAGCACCAAAAAACCAACAAGGATCATCATCGTCATCCCCATCTAAATCGCCAACGTCCTCATCTGAAGAAAATTTCAAAACACTCAGTCCACTCCCTTTCCTGGTCATCATGATTTTAACAAATGGAACTATTTACTAATATCATATAATATGTAATGTTATCAAAATAAATATGAATAATTAATGTAAGTTACAAACATATGACAAATTAAATAATTAACATAATAAATGGAATGAAAACTCCACATAGATTAATCATATTAACACCAAATCATATAAACAATATTCCCAATATTGTTGAATCAATGGTCTTTAATTGATACTTATCTAAAAATCATGAAGAGTTTGTTATTCGGCACTCAAAGGAATGGTTGTAGGTCCAGGATTTTCATGGTATAAACACCTCTGGAGGAAACCAATTCTTACACAGAACCCAACCTACCTTCACGACATAAACACAGCCCTGGCCAGGATACTCCTAGGTGTATGTTGTACCCCAAGTTGGACTCACACTGTGTGCCCCTTATCCAAATGTTTCAATGCCAACCAATGACCCAAACCTTCACTCCTTTGAACCCTTTGAATTTCTTTTTCCTTTTTCTCTTCTCTCTTTGAATATTTTCTATCAAATGTTCTTCATGCCTCTCACATGAATGATTTATATATATTTTTAAGGGGTGATTTCCAGACCATCACACCCTTTCACAAAGGTTTTATTTAATAATTATTTAAATAACTAATCATTCTTCCACCTTTTTAAGAGAGTTCTTATACATATTCTTTATTAATATCATTTTTTAACCAAAGGATCATAATATCCTTTATTTTTTATCTCCCTTTTAATTCTAAAGGGTTATTTCATAACTTTCTCTTTGGAGAAAAAGTCACATAACACTTCTCCCCCTGTAAATTAACTTATGTCCTCAGTAGCACAATTTGCATCTGCATCACAACTCAAAGAATCACATGATTATTAATTGAAGATACTAACATTGAATATATGTATTCTTCATAATATACCTAATTTACTTCTTTTAATTCATAGATATTCCCTTTTAACTTTATTTTAAATTCACAAAGTAATTTAAATAAATCACTTTCCCCAACCAAATTATTATGAGAAGTATATAGATGTCTTATGAAATATACCATGAGTTTATAATTGAAAAGATAATTATATTTTATGTGTTTAATGTCATATTCTTCAACTTTACCATTTTACCCATTTATGTAACTCCTTCAAAGTATTATAATGTGATCTCACAATAGTTACTATGCATATCCAATACTATGTGGCCATTCATAATTTATAAAAAAATATAATCCATAACTTCAACATACATTCCAAGATGATATTCATTCATTTTGGACTACATGAATAACCTCTTTTCACAAATCACAATCAATGTACAAATATAACCTTAGTTCTATATAATAAGGCAATTATACAAGGTTATTGGGTTGATCAAGTCCAATAACAAAGTACAATAAAAAACCCATTAAGCACCTTTAGCAAAAGAAAACAATAATAGGTTATGACTACCCACATGGTACATAAAAATACTAGGTCCAATCTTTCTTTTCCTATATCAAACACAATTAAATGGATACTAGTACACAATTACCCTTAAAATATCATTTTACAAGGTAAATCAAACAAATTTTGGGGAAAATTTAGAATCTAATAATGTTAATTATTGTACTTCTATCAATATTAAAGAGTTCTTGTAACACCTAATCTAGTCATAACATATTTTACTTTATCAAAGACTCATAAGTAATTTGATTCAAAAAATGAGAAACGACCAATACCAACTATGTGACATTTTTTAAACTTCTCAAGGTTATAATTTGTATATCCACGTATCTAATATGTGTAATTCAAGTATGGTTTTTTTTTTAATTTGGTTTGATCCAAAGTTCTTAAAATTGTTGATATGAATCTTCAATAACCCTTATAAGTTTAACAACATAGGAAAAACCATTAAAAATATTTATCAAAGAAATATGTGAAAGATTTAAATAGAACATAGCCTACTTGCATATCATAGAAAAGGTTGGAATAGATAGTTTATCCCCTTGTAAGATTGACATGTCCCCATGTCTAAGCCTAAAAGCGTATTTGGTTTCATATCTTATAATAACATGGTGCTATTCTCACCAACTCATTCCAAACACAATGTCAATTTTCCAAGTTTGAAATGTGAATCCAAGGACCTGTGGGTTATGGGCCCACAATGTAACTCAAATATAGAGGTTTATTTTGAATAAAAAGAATAGCATCATCACTAAAAAATTACTAAAAATTAGCATGGGTATACAAAATTCACTTCAAAAAAATACTAAAACACCAACTCTTACTTCAAAGACAACTTCTTATATGAGAGGGTACTACCAAAATACAATTATGTACTAATTACCACTAAAATGATACTCTCCTAATTAAAATCTTGTGATAGTAAAATTAATCTTCCAAGAGCTTCATGAATCATCCAAACTTATCTGTAAATTTTAAGGTTATATGATTCAAAATTAGACTTTTTATGACATTTAAAAGACTAATAAATGAATTAGTAAGGTGAATAATCACCTTTGAAGAAATTTCTAACAAGGATATATATATATATATATAAACCAGACTACTAAATAGGAAGTTTTTAATGGCTAGTAAAAAAATCATATACGAAACAATAAAAGAGATTTTAAACCATTATTTTTGTGTGGTAAATCTCAACTACTAATCTTATGTAAAATTTCAAAACTATAGTAAACTATATTTGAGTCTCTTGATTGCATCATGCTTTAATCAAGTTTTATTTCTAAGTATACCCTGACTTGAAAAAGCAATTAAATAATGATATGAGATATCTATAATCATTTTGGTCATAAGAACAAGAACCAATAGTAAATATTTAATTCACTTGTATCATAACAATAAAGTTCTCTGTCATAGACCATATTACAATTTTATATGATTCCTTTTCCTATATCAAATAACTAGTCAATCAAGTGCCACCCAATACGTGAAAGAATAAAACTACACAACCTCTTACACAATACTTGAGTTGTAAAACTTTTGCCTTTATTGATATCAAAATCATGAATGTGCAATACATTCTCCAATGTAATAGAAAATTGACTCAACTCATATGACAAGTACCTCACGGTTTCCATGGGACAGAACTTCCTTATCCCCCTACTCATTTTCAGTTAAGTGGATTCTTACTTCTATGACTTTGAATGAGGAGCTTCATTAGGAACAAGTACCCAATTAGATTCCAAGACAGCAACCGGTATAATGTTTTATAATATATTCCAATTTCTTATATTACATGCATGAGCAATTATAGTGACCACCTTATAAATAAATCCCTGAGATTAGAAATATTAGCACATAACATTTAGTTGTTGCTTCAAATATCTAAGACTTGGGAGATTTTTCTTCATGTTTACAGCTTGTATCATTGATACCCCATCGACTACAGCCAGAGCATCACAAAAAAAACTATTTTTCAAAAAGGTTTTAGAAACATTCAAATAAATGCAATTGGAATGCATGAATCCAATCTCAATGTCCTTTAATAGGGTCCTCCATGCCTGTGTTGAAATGGGATCTTTAAACCCAAACTTTAAGCCCCGATAGAAGAAGTGGAGAACAAATGTGAAGAAGACAATCATAAACATAACTTTTTTGAAAGTCCCACGGGCTATTCTCAAAGATGCCATTGACACATAATATGCACAAAATGGATTTGAAGAAGAGGCTTTAGAAACTTATAAGAAAATTTAGTTCACAAGTGTAAAGCCAAAGAATGTTTATGAGTATTCCTCTAGCCTACACTGAAATAGAAATTTGAAATAGCATATGGACTATTGGAATATTTAATTAATCTCCAGTCAGCATCCCACGTCAGTTTGAATTTTCTCTAGCTGCCCCCCAATGTAAACCTGAAACAATTAATATGGTTGGTATTTTTGAATTCAAATGCTAAGCGCTCATTTTTGAGCTTGCACAACTTGACTTGTAGCCTACCAGCATTAATTTTTGAATTCAGCTCTCATTCTTATGAGTTGGAAGCAAAACAAGGCAAAAAAGGAATGTTTGCAACGATTAAGAAGTTAGTTAGTTTTGGGTAGTGTGGACACCCTGCAGCAGTAGAAGGCATATTCAGAAGAAGAAAATGTTTGTTGAGACAGCAGCAGCATAGAAGGAATATTATCAAACACAATGCAATGACAATGTCAAGTACAGGATTGTATCCAGTTACAGTTGTTGAGGTGTGAGTGTAGCACCCTTGTATTGGACAGTGGTCCAAATAGTTTTTGTTGTATTTTGTTAATGTAAACAGAGCATGTCCTCTGTAATTTTTATATTTTGAAAAGAAGAAAGAATATATTTAAATCTAGTTTCCATGTCAAACGCTTTGATGTCTCTATGCTTTCTCTAGTTATTGTCTATTTTGTTTTGTCCATTTTGTAACCCTGTAACAGCAATGACTGTGTGACTGCACCCCTGCTTGCCAACAAGTGGTATCAGAGCCCTATTTTTTTGGGTAGCTAGGTTATTGTGGGTGTCTTTAGGAAAATCCCTAGGTTATCTAGGCATTAAGTCTTCTCAATTTTTTAGCTGATATTGGCATGGTGTGATGGTTTATTGGTGGAATTGTTGTTCTTGCCACCATGGTTCAAACCCTGTTGGGGTGGTATTGTTGGATGGTTGTATCCGGTTCATAGCTCTGGTCAAAAGCGTTTACCCCTTGAATAAAAAAAAAGTCTTCTCAATTTTTTTAGAAAAATGGTAGGAGGTGAGAGAAAAGGTTGGCAGTAGCCACCGAACTTTGATGGACAAAACTATGACATTTGGGTTAAGAAAATGTGAACAATATTGGTTGCTAATGATCTATGGGAGTTGGTCATAAATGGGTTCAATAATATCATAGACCCAGCAGCCTATGTAGCCCTTTCAAATCCTCAAAAGAATTAGTTGAAAGAAGAATGAAAGATGCAAAAGCCCTCAGTTTGATTGAGGCATCCTTGAGTGAGGATATTTTCCCACGTATTGCAGTAGTAAATTATGCAAATCAAGCTTAGTAAATTCTACAAAATAGCCATAAGGGGAATAACAAAGTAAGATTAGTGAAGTTACAGCTCTTAAGAAGAGATTTTGAGACTTTGCAAATGAAAGATGGTGAGTCCATTTCTAATTTTCACACTAAGGTTTCAACTTTGATAAATCAACTAAGGATAAATGGAGAAACAATGGAGGAAAAAAGGATTATTGAGAAAATCCTAAGAAGCCTACCCTCTAGGTTTGATCCTACAGTCATTGCCATTGAAGAGGCAAAATATTTGTCCAAAATGACTATAGATGAGTTGATGGGTTCACTACAAACCCATGAGAATTGTTTGAATAGATCTTCTCCTTCCCTAGAGCAATCTTTCAAGGCTCAAACCAATGCAAGAGGTCGGGGAAGAGGAAGAAACAACAGAGAAAAAGGTCAAAGAGGTAGAGGTAGAAGCAATTCTGGAAGAGGAGGTTCTAACAGCATAGAGGAGCCAAGCAACTCGCAGTCAGCAAACCAGAACCAAAAGAAGAACATCAGTTCAAATCAGAGGTATGATAAGAACAATGTGCAATGTTATTACTATCACAAGTATGGTCATTATGCTAGTGAGTGTAGAAAGAAGAAACGTGACCATGGGAGTCAGAATGCTAATGTAGCTAATGAGAACAATGTTGAAAATGGCAAACAATCCAATGTATTCATCATTTGTAATCTTGTTGAATACAATAGTGATGAAGTTTGGCACTTGGATAGCGGATGCAACAACCATATGAGTGGTATCAAAAAAAAAAATTCCTCCATAGATAGTAGTATAAAAAAAGAAATCAAAATGGGAAATGATGAGAAAGTCCCTCATTGGAAAAGGTGTTGTCAACATTCAAACAAAGAATGGTGAGAGGCAGCAAATCCAAGATGTTTATTATGCCCTTGGCATAAAGCATAATCTATTGAGCATTGGACAAATGGTCCAAAATGGTTACAAAATTCTGATGGAGAATGGAGAATGCAAGATATTTGAGAAAGGAGGAAGCAAGAAAGTGATGGTTGTAGTGCAAATGACAAGAAATGGAATTTTTCCTCTAAGGATGCACATAGTATCTGCAACAGACATAGCAAAAGGATAGCAACAACAATGTTTGTAGGCACTCACAATAGTCGGCAATGGAACAATAATCTACTTTCAGAACAATCATCAAAGACCCGTCCAAAATTTGGCATTTAAGGTATGGGCACTTAAGCTTTTCTATTTTAATTTTATTGTCTAGGAAAGGCATGGTTAGAAGTTTACCATCCATTGTAGAACCCAATGGCAAGTATGAGGCTTGCATTTTAGGAAAGCAACATAGGCAACCATTTCAATCTGGGTATTCTAGGAGAGAAAAATCACCTCTTGAATTAGTGCACTTAGATTTGTGCGAACCCATGAAAACCCCCATATTAGGAGGAAATGCATATTTCATGACTTTTATAGATGACTATAGCAAAAAAATTTGGGTCTATTTCTTGATAAATAAATCAGAAGCCTTTGAAAAGTTTAAATTGTTTAAGGTAGCAGTTGAAAAGGAGAGTAGTCACTATATCAAAGACCTTAGAACAAATAGAGGGGGAGAGTACATCTCCAAATCATTCCTAAATTTTTGTAGGAATGAGGGCATTCACAAACAATTCACAACTAGGTATACTCCACAGCAAAATGGAGTGGTCAGGTAAACCCACAAAACTGGTTTACAATTCCAGTGAGGAAGGTGTTGATGCCTAAAATTACTAGGCAAACAACCTTATGGGAAACTCAATTAATGGGGGGACCAATTGTGCTAAACTAAGTAACCTTCAGGTTTTAAATAAGCCAGATTTTCCATGTATTGGGGGATTGAAAAGGGAAAAGGAGGCAGATATATTAAAATAAAATCTAATCTAAGGCAATGCACCAAGATTTAAGTAAATAGGCATGGGAAATCTTCCTTTCAAATGATATTTGAGGGCTCGTTCAGCAATCTTCATGTCCGAAAATAATAGAAAGCATAGATGAAAAACCTAAGAAACCCATCAAATAACATAACATAACTTCCATGTACATTCATTGAACAAAAAGAGTTCAAGACATGATCTGAATCAACAAATTTATATTGAAATTATAGAAGTCTTGCAGATAAACTATCAGTACAACAAACAGCACAATATAATTTCTTATCAATTAACTAAGAAATAGAGAGGCCAAGGAAATTGGCACAGTCTGTGAGTCTTAGTATAATAATTAGAAAATAATACAAAGGCCTAGAGTCTTTCAACACTTTCTTCTGTGTATTTTTGAACCCTTTTTCAAAGAGTCAAAGTAGTATATATAGATCCTTCCACTACTTAAAATCCAATAACTAAAAATATTTCCCAGGCATGGGCCATGCCATCCATCGCAATGATTCTCCAAAACAGGCGCAACAAAAAAGATTTTGAAATGTGGTATTCAGTTGCCTCAAACAAAGTGTGCCCTTCGCAATGATGGGTGTGTCTGTCTAACCATCTGAAGAATTAGTTAGGACTCATGGCGTAGAGGCGGGGACTCTAATTCATTCTTCCTTTGCAACCATAGTCCCTGTAGAGGTGACAAGTGGAGCAGACCGTTCTCAAAGCCTTGACTGTAGGGACCGCCCAAAAGTGTCTACAAAATGTTGCAACATGGCACACAGGTGAAGCTCAAAGATGAAGTAAGGGAAAAGAGTTCCCAAAGGCACGCATTGTCTACACATGGCGGGGTGATCCCACAATATTGGTTTGCACTTTCTCAGAGATCTTGATTTTTGTTGAAATCACATATTTTTAGAAAATATAATGATTTAAGCCTTGAAAAGTTCCATTTAAAAGATTCCAATTGAATATGGTTTGATCAAACCACCTTAGATCAAACCCCCTTGGATATAACCCCGCTAATTTTAAACCATACCTATAACGGAGTCTCCTTTACACCCATCAAAATGCTGATAAAAAACCACTTTTGATTTATATTTTGGGGGATCAAATGAATTCATTTAAAAAAAAATTGTATGTAGTCCTTATTATAAGCTTCCCAAAAAGTATAATTCTAAATAAATTTAATTTGATTATTATATTTATTTTTTATTTCTTGTGAATGTAGGTTTTTCACCGAAAATCAAGATCTATGTTTTGTACATGTGGAAAAATAGCAGATTATCAAAAAAAAAAATTAAAAATATCAATTCATTAGATATTGAAGTCCTTGATCCAATAAAAAAAATTGAATTTCGATACATACAAAAAAAGTTATGTTGTATATAGTATGCCTATGTCTGAATTGTAATTGGTTTGACTTCAAAACTTGATTAAGAAAAAAATATTCAATAAAACACTATGAAACCAAGTGGAAGCTCTAGATATCATA
>VDFB02352169.1:0-24723 GCA_007258455.2 Sequoia sempervirens | reverse complement strand
TTCTTTCTTTCTTTTCGTTTTTTTTTTTTAAATAATTATTTCCACCACTAAGTTTTAAAGAAGACATCTGGATGATTTCACTATAATCTCCTACAGAGGTTTCGAAGGTTTAATACAAATAGATTTTTAATCACAAACCATTTTCAGAAAGAATAGAAAAATAAATTTTCCACAGGAGATTCAAGGGTTTTAATACAAGTTTCCAAATCACGGAATTTCTTTCAATGAATTTTCTTAAAGCACAGTAAGCCAAATTTTGTTTATAAAAACAATAAAATAATAATAATAACAGAAGAAAACCTGGAGTCCTTCGTCTGAAGAAGAATCCCTTCTGTAGCCTCCTCTCGATCTCCTCCTACCGCTCTCTTCTCCAAATCTCACTTTTCTTCAAAACCCTAATAATTTTACCCAGAAAAACACAAAACTCAAAACTATCTTTCTTTCTTCTTTTTTTTATGTCCAGATCCCAAAACAAAGAGCAAAACTCTTGTGTGTGAATGATCTCCTCATAAAAATAATAAATCAAAATAAAGATTCAATAAAGCTCTTCTGCTTTCTTTTCTCAAAAATCCTCTTTTCTTATTGGTCCTTTTCCCAGCTTTTAAAAGCACAACTTATCTATAATTTTAATTAAAATAATTTATTTAATCAAGATATTATCTGCACATGATTTTTCTAATTTATTATTAATAAAAGATAATATTAATCATCCTCATCAATATTAATTTAATTTAATTTCTTAAATTTTAATTAATTAAATACTTTTTAATTTACAATATATTTAAATTTAACTTTTAACTAACTCACAATTAAATCAAGTAACAATGCAATATTAATTAATTATTTTATAAAATAAGATTAATTAATTAAGCACTAACCATAAATTAAATAAATACATAACAATCAAACTACATAATGACAAGGACAACACTTCAGTCATGACACCACAACTTACAACAGGACGACGAACTTGGGACAGAAAACCTAGCTACTATCTCCCAATCGATTACCGTTGATAAATGGACACACTCAGACCTGTGAAGCCAGGTGGAGTCGATGTCATGTACCTGTCAACTTGCAATAAAGAGCATGTCGAACGTGCAATATGTATATAATATGATCAAACACACCATGAAGAGGAAATCTCAGAATTGTAGGGCGCTCGCAAGCGAGTGATACAATCCCGTCCCCTTCACCAATACAGTATCACTAACTGACACATCTAACATCAATGATATGATCAATAGCATAAACATCATTAAATCAAATATCTTCTACATTAATCCAAAACACGCCATAAAGATAACATCAAAATAAAATAACATTACATCAAAATATAACTTTCACATCATTTAACAATTGCAATCAAAAGCAACCAAGTTCTAAAGTCAAAGCATATTCAGACACAATCATCAAATTATAATATAACATATGCATCACTAATCAGTTCACGATCAAATGATCACCAAGTTCCACAGTCACATCATAAGCATAACAAAGCATTACCAAGAAAACACTGTCGATCCAAAAATCCAAAACGGAGGGGTGTTACAAAGTTGCTTAAGAACTAGCTAACTTAGAAAGCAAACATTATGATCTTGACACTTCTTTACCAACTAATTTTTTTTAAGATGGTCATTATCTTGGTGCTCAAAAAGCTCAAGAAAATAACGTTGTATAATTAATTATTGAAACCTTCTAACAAGTATGAGCAAAAAAAATGTCAAAGTGAGATAAAAAAAACATGGCAACAAGACAAGAAATTGATGCACGATGACCATCTATTTCAAAATTGTTCAAGCCTAATAACCAAATAATCTCAAATCCTACAAAGTTGCAAACTCTTTTCAACTACCCCAAAAAAAATTAAGCTTCATAACCAAATAATCTCAAATCCTCCAAAGCTACAAGCTTTTTATAACAAAAAATTCAAGTACATACCCTTCAACTAAGCCTTTCTAAGCCCAATATCTTGCAATTTAATGACCATATCCATGGAATTGAATTCCTAGCTCCTGTTATTAGGCAAATTATACAATTAGTTTTCCATTCCAATTTTGTGATCTCAACATCTTTGTTGCCAATAGTAAAAATTATAAATTCAATTAAGATATTTTTAAGTTATTACTCAAAACTTAAATGAATTTCTAGAACATCTTTTGGTCTAAATTAAGTTAACTAATTTAGAATTGTTAATTTGTTATTATCATTAAAACTATACCTCCACAATGTCTTTGATTACCACAAAGTAAGCCATCCAAAATTTGTTTCTCATAACATTTGTTTTTAATATTTTTTACAAGTAATATATTTTTTAAAAAAATTATGATTCCATCTAATTATTATTGTATTTTCTATATTTGATAGCTGCATCCTCAAACTCTGGATTTTTTTTTTTTAAAGAGTACTTCCAAGTTAACTACATACTCATATTTTGATCTACATTGGTAACTACAAGTTAAATAGGCCATACTTAAGGTGAACACATATTTACGCCGAAGGCGTTCCCTCAATGGAGTTTGCCCATTCCATTTTGCCTATCGACGGTCACAATCGCAATGCAAGGCCATTTGATATATCTCGCTCGTCCATTGCTTTCTGTCCTTTTGGTGGTGCATTTACTGCCGATGGGAGGCTTGCTCATGCGTTTAGTGCGGATGGGAGGCGGCAGAAAAATCTCCTTCTTGATGCATTTATGTCAAACAAAATTTGTTGTTCTCTATTCCTTTCGGCTTCTTACCAAACACCGTATGGAGATATTTTCTTCACGACACCCCTCAAAATCGCTCAGGCAGTTTGATTCCCTCAATGGAGTTTGCCCATTCCATTTTGCCTATCGACGGTCACAATCGCAATGCAAGGCCATTTGATATATCTCGCTCGTCCATTGCTTTCTGTCCTTTTGGTGGTGCATTTACTGCCGATGGGAGGCTTGCTCATGCGTTTAGTGCGGATGGGAGGCGGCAGAAAAATCTCCTTCTTGATGCATTTATGTCAAACAAAATTTGTCGTTCTCTATTCCTTTCGGCTTCTTACCAAACACCGTATGGAGATATTTTCTTCACGACACCCCTCAAAATCGCTCAGGCAGTTTGATTTTTAACTGATACGACGCAGACGGGCAGGGCGTGATTTTAACTGCTACCATTGTTCAACGCTGTGTTTAGGGTTTACACAGACAACAGAACTGTATGTTTTTTAAAAATTCTTTCGATTTTTTAAAATCTTTTTCGTTAAATTGTTTGGAGGATTTCGCCTTTGGTATAGTCATATTCTTCTAGAAACACTCGACAATTTTCAGCTGATTTTTTTTTAAAAATCACTCCATTGGTCTCCACAATCTATCTCGTCTGCAGCGGATAGCTGTACTACAGTGAGCTTGAAAAGTGTCGTAGGAGCTGTTGGAAGGCAAAAACCCCTGCGTCATAGCCTTCAACTCTTTTCAACAAGGACTTCCAGATCAGGAGCTCCAGTTTCTCACGATTTCCTTATACTCCAGAGAAGATGGAATGACAAGATAGGAAATGCCTTCCTTATCAAGTAAATAAAGTTCTTTGACTTGTTTTCAATATTCTGTTGATTGCAACTGGATACTAGGCTTAATTTCGGTATGAGGACTATGTTTAACAAGTGCTCTTTTTTTCTATTTTTCCCTTGATAGTATAGGCAACCCAAGAACAACAATATATATGCTTGGGGAAGGCAAACAAAATCCACACAAGGTCAACCCTTACCAGGCAGGCAGGAAATTTGGTGTCTACAATGTTTATTGACTTCTCTTCTTTTCCATGGCCTCCTTGGACAAATCTCAGTCAAGATCTTGCATGTTAGCTAGGCTATACATTATTATTCATGAGTAAACATAAGTTAGGGTTTTAACTTTTTAACTTTATTTGTAACTTACAGATCTTCGATCTTTATCCTGCTGCGAGGAGTGTTATAGTCCCCGATTTATAGTCTCTGGAAAATATCGATTTGGGCAAATTGAGTCCCTGAGTTGACCTTATGTATTCAGTTCAGGGAGTCGATGATCAGCCTGCTTTAGGTTATGACATTCAGGAGGGTCGAACGTTTACCTGTCTGTCTCTAATTCATGAATTCCTACCTTCTTCAATAGACACCAAGCAACATCCCCATTTCTCTCATGGCAAAGCAATTTCAAGGAATGCTCTTAACAGGACAACATTCTTTCATGCCTATTATTGGAGCATGTGCCACCACCTCAATCCCAGGGTAATTTGATCCTCTTTAATGTTAGCTTTGCATATCCAGGGATGAACTATCTGACACCTCTATATGTCTTGACTTGAGTTCGCTAATTTCACATATATTGAGTTTTTATTGTTGATTAAGCAATTTGGGCTTTTTCCCCTATTTTGAAGGTGTGCTCCTAGTGTTCTTGAAAAGCCAGCAGGCGCACAATATGTGTATGATGATGTTCCTGCAAATAAGGTAGGTTTGGTTTTTGAAATATGTATTTTGCATTCAGCATATTGTAAACTGAATCTCAAATGATATTAAATATTGTTGTTTGGAATACTAAAAGATTGTTTCAAAGTGCAAACGAGCTTTAAAGAGATATCATGTAATTAGATGAGTTGGACATTGACATTATTTAATTTGCATATTCTGTCATATGTTTGTTTGCATTTTGACAAACAAAAATTCTCATACTTACAACATGTGGGAGAATGTGGATGTTGTTTGCTGGTTCAAACAGTTTTCCTGACAACATATTATACTTCACTTGGCATGTAAATGCAATAATTTCTAGAGCTTCTTTCACATACTGAACGGTACAGATCAGAATATGAGCATATGTTACACTTGATACATTCTTCATTACAAAGCTTTTCCATTTTAGAGTAAATATTTCCTCAGTTTTCTGCCACTATATTGGTGCTTGTACTTTTAAAACCAAATGAATGTATGGCAGATGATGTTCAACCTATAAATGCAATGGTTTCCATAGCTATTTTCAAATTTAAATGTTGATTATTGGAAGTTTTGTGCACTTTTCTGTACACTGATATGCCACTCTCTTCTATATTTAATAAATTCTTACAGAAGAAATAAATGCACAACTTCACTTATTTAAATACAATTTCACTTCACATTTTACAATTTCTATCTTTCAGATAGAATACCAACAATTATAATATTGATCTCCATCAAATCTTCGGCGTACCCATTGCACACGAAGGTGCAATTACTAGTTTAATTACAAAAACTTTGGTAGTCATTCATCTTACAAAAACCAAACTTTTACAGATCAGATTGTGAGGCCGAGTGAAAAACTCAATGGCGCACAAGTCTGCAAAATGGTGTGCCTGTCAGGGCGTCATTCCTTCCCACGTTCCAGCGGTGTTTGAGGTTGTCTTTCTCCTGCGTGGGATTGAATTTATTCTTGTTTTTTGGCATTTTATCTGTTGTTTGGGGTGTTTAGGGCGCCTTGCTCTTTCTTTTTTGAAACCCTCCATTCGATTTTCTTTCTTCTTGTTGTTCCTGCAAGCGAGGTATCCTGCATGGCGTCGAATGGGGGCTTGGGAACATCCCTAACCTTTCCTATAAATTCATTCTTATTTTGGAGGAAACATCTTCCCCCAAAGCTATCCATTTTCTCTTGCATGCTATGAAAGATGCTAGATCTGAGAAACGAGTGACCAATTGTTCGAACCCTAATGGGTATTTGGAGAAAAGTAAGGATCAACCGATCTTAGTTATCAATCTAAAGTCTATTGCGGATGATGCCCTCTATTTATGAGAGCATGCATTAATTTGCAAGTTCATGGGAATTTGTATCTTTAAGCTGTTTTGAGAGATTTGAGCTTGTAAAAACTAGAACCCAAATGGAGACATGGAAATTATTCTAGCTGCAAACAGGTATTTTGTTGTGATGTTTACTAGAATGGCAGATCGAAGCATGATCTTTGAGGGAGGACCAACCTTGGCATGTAGAGTTTGATCCAATGAAGGAGTTACCAGCTAAGATCCCTATTTGGATTTCTTTTTTGTAATGTTCTCTTTTGGATTCACTTTCTATTTTTGTCCTAATATCACAATCCCAGATGAAACCAATAGCAGATTTTAGTTAAAGATGCAATTTCCTACACAAAATTGAAATGTTGTAAATTAGGTCATGGAAACCTACAACCATGTTAGATAAATATGATAGAAATGCACTTAAGTCTAAGTCTAAGAAGGATTATATATAATAATATAACAAGTCTCAAAGACTATGTGGACTCAACCATGATGAGGAGGACATGATGAGATGCCCCAAGTATCCTCCCCTTATGATTGAAGACCCTTTTCATTTTCTTCAACAATTGATTCACTTGGGGATAGTTGGGAGGCTGCATGATAGGGTTCCCTTCTAGCAATTATCCCTATCACAGGGTGCCCTTTTAGCAGTTCTCCCTAATAGGGTTCCCTCTTAGTAGTTCTCCCTATTGTAGACCTATCTCATCCCTTCATGACCCACTGTCACTAAACCACATGGGGGAGCATGGAAGAGGGGGGAGTTTGAAGGGGAGTCTTAGCCTCCTTGAACTCATGCCATACATATGAGGTGACCCCATGGCGCATGCCATTCATATGGGGTGGTCCATTTAGTAAGGAGTCTAATACCCTCATCGTTCCATCCCCATTCATTTCCTCATGATTTTGCTCCTTATAAACTAATCAAATTTAGCTTTGCAAATAATGAGAAATACATTTGGAACTATGAAGGTGCTATCATAGAATGTAATAATATGCATGAAACCTTGATCCTATTTAACAATGCATTATATCTCATAATTATCATAAACACATTAATTTACAATACAAATTGAATATCTTATTTGTTGGTAGATCTCTTACCTCTTCTTCCCCAAGTCGATCTGTTCTTCACACTCAAAAGATATTGTTAGTGTAGATCGAACATCATAATTACTATAAGATTCAATAATTGCTAAAAGCATCATTATTGCATAACTGTATATAATATATATATGTTCTAATGAACGTATTTATTTATGTTTATATGTATATATGAAATTATATTAACTTACTTCCCTTAATATTCCTGAGTGCAGATTATTAGTTATCCCTGATTGCTCGTATATTTACTTATTCTTATATTATTAATTATATTATACTTACTTGCTCATTTCTTCCTTTATTTATCTCTTTCAAACCTCTTAGTTAATCCTTCATTCATCTATTCTATATCTCCTATGCAACCTCGTATATGATTTGGTGATCATATCTGTTGAGATATCTGCCCTTAAGTCTAAGATTATTTCTTATTCCCTTTCCCAATTTGCTTGTATATCCCTAATTTTTTTTATTTTATCTTCACTGAATGCCCGTATATTTCTTGTTCCATACCTTAATCTCCTTCCCATTTTTTATCTCTGCTTAAACTCTTCCAAATCGATGTTTTTTTGGATGTCTATGGGCCTTCTTAAATATCTTTTGATTGGGTGAGAAGTTGCACCCTTTCAACAATGATATCCTTTGAATGGACGTATTTCTTAAGTTGCTACCCTTAGGAACTGATACCATAAACCAAGGATTATTTTAAGTGAACCGTTGCATAATATATCCACTCCCTACATTGTTAGCTTTGACAATAGTAATAGGGAATCAATGCATTTAGCAATGTTTAGTATTTATTCATTTAATTGAGGCATGAATATTATCGATTTCCTTTGTGAATATTTTTACTATTATAATAATTATAATTACAATATCTATTGTTCCATTTCATATTATGGTAATCGTATTATAATTATAATATTATCTTTGATAATTATAATTAAAATAATAATATTATCTTTGATATTTGTTTGATTTTATTATTTGTATTCTAATATTTTTTTCTTAGTGTTACAATTATGGGGGCATAACATTCTTCCTAGGCTACCGATAAAATTATGGAGATAGGATATCCTTCAATCAACTGCAACGGTTATTAGAAAGCCCTTGGGATCATCTCGTCAAACTTGGGATAGAAAGGTAGCTATTTTGTCCATTTATGTGTTGAGATTAATTTGAATAATTCTCTTCCAAATTCTTTAGAAATTAGATTGGGGAGTATGAGTTGGATTCAATAAATCAATTATGAAGCTCTTTCTTTTCATTGTTGGACATGTCATGAATATGAACACTTTCAAAGAAATTGTCCAAAGATAGGTCCTAAACCCCCTTAACCCTCCCCTGATACACAAATAATAAACCCAAAGGTAAAATGCAAGGCTCCAATCCACCCAAAGTAGACAAGTGCTAATGGATTTATTCTTGTGAAATCCCATTCTAAAGGGAAGGTTGGAAGTCGACAACAAAAAGACAATCTATAAGAGTTATTTAACAATAAATTTGATATTCTAGAAAGCTTTAAAGAGATTGAATCAATGGATCATGATAAGTTTCCATCGAATCAAGATGTCAATTTTATAGATTCAAGCACCTTATCAATTCTGATAGACACATGTTTAGGTCCTGAAGAGCATGAATCTCCAAATCATGATGACATGTATGCTAGGAACTTGTTGCAAATGGACAATTCACGGGAGAATGAAGCTTTATCTTTAGTAAAAGTTGATGCCATCAAGATGGTAGATTTTCACGTGAGAGCAAATGATTTACAGGTAACTACAAACCCATTGTTTGATTCCAGAGCAAAAGATGGAAAAACAAAGGTTCCTCCTATACTAGGCTTGCAATAGAAAAGTAGTAAGAAAGGAGGAAATTATAAATTGTGAATGGTTGGAAGGTAAAAAAATAAAAATTAAAAGTGATTTATGGGGGAGTCACTAGTTGAATTTGGTGTTATTAAGACACTAGACTCACTTTGGTACCCCTAAAAAATGTTTGTTATCTCTTTGAATGTTAGGGGTTTGAGTAGCATCCCTTAATAAAAGGCTACTCAGGATTTGATTGTGAACATAAACCAAATATTGTCTTTATTCACAACTCTTCACTTAGAGCAATAGGTGTGAGAGAAATGTTATCTCTAAAAGATTGAACAAGTTCCTTGTGTTAGATTTTTGATAGATAATAGTTGAACTTCTCATTTTGAAATTTTGGGGTGGAAATGATTAGATCATTGACCTATCAAATTCTCTTTCTCGTTATTTGTTAACCCCAAGAAGACTCCTTTTAAGTTTCAAGTTATGTCACTTAGGTAGGCCAACCTAGTCAATCTTAGAAAAAGATGGTCGTTAGAAGGGAAGCTAGCTTTTGGTTTAGATGTTTATTCATTCTTTAAGAGGCTTCAATTTGTTAAATCAAATCTCAAAAGGTGGAATATATTATCTTTTGGAAAAAAAAAATCAAGACTAAGTCAAATTCAAGCAAAGTTGGATATCAAAGATCAAGGTATGTCGAAGGAACTGATGTGGAAAGAGATTAGGTGGCCCAATGAATTGTCTAAGTGGGAGCTATGAGAGGAGATTTTTTGGAAATAGAAATCACGTACCAATTGACTACAAGAAGGGGATAAAAATATGTCATTTTCTCGTAACTCTATGAAGGAGCACAGAAGGGATAATGTGATCACTTCTTTTTTCTCTACCCAAGGAAATCAACTTAATTTTTTCCTAGATATATTTGTAAAAGTTGTTTGGCACTTTTCTTCTTTATTTTATGAGTACGAACTCCAAAACTTGGAAGAGGAGAGACAAGTATTTGTTGCATTCCTTCCTAGTGTCTGACTCTATGAACGAGGCACTCCTTGAACCTATTTCTATTAAGGATTTGAAGGCAATGGAGTTTTAGATGAAAAAGGGTAAGTCACTTGAACCTAGTGGACTTCCTATTGAATTTTTTCAAGAATTTTGGAAAATTCTAAAAATTGATTTGTTGGATTTTGTTAGTCACAATCAAATATTTTTTTTTTCAAAGCCATCAATTATACCTTTCTGGTTCTTATTCCCAAAAAGGAAGGGGCAAACTTTTTAGATTGTTTTCATCGTGTTGCCTTGTGTAATGTTACTTATAAGATAATCACCAAGCTTATTGTTGATTGTCTTAAGTAGAGTTTGGCTCTCTTAATTTCTCATTTGAGCAAGGAGGATTTGTTAAAGGACGTCAAATCTTAGATGGGATAGTTGTGGCATTGAAAGCAATCCACTCTATGGCTTCATCTAAAGTAAAATCTATGTTCATCAAGCTTGATATGTCTAAAGCCTACAACAAAGTCAAATGGTCTATCCTTCAATGCATCTTATTGGCTTTTGGTTTCTACTTTAAGTGGTTGGAGTGAGTGATAAGATATGTAACAACTCCATTTTCTCTTCTAATTAATGGTGTTCCTTCAAACCTTGTTGCTACTTCTCAAGGACTCAAACAAGGGGATCATCTATCTCATTTTTTTATTTTATTGGCTAAGGGTCTTGATAGATTGTTAAAGCATTACAAAATTAGTGGTCCTATTCAAGGTTGGCAATAGAATGGGAATTTGGAATCTCAAACCCTTCTTTAGTTCATAGATGACATGACTTTGATGAGACTAGCTAAAATTAGGGAAGCTTCCAACTTTTGAAAAGCTCTTGATATATGCTTAGATGTTTTGGCGAACAGATCAATGAAGATAATCCACTATTTTGTTTTTCAACACTTCAAATCCTATTCAACATAAATCCTACATTTTCAAATAGGACAACTTTTAGTGGACTACTTGGGAATCCCTCTTTTTTTGAGAACCCTTAATAAACTTCATTGAAGGAAGATTTTGGATAGACTTAGGTTAAGCATTGTTTATTGGACCTTCTATTAGTTGTCTTTTGCTAGAAGGTTGACTCTTCTTAAATATGTTTTACAAGCTCTCCCTATTTACAAGTTTTTGATCATATCTCCCCCTAAAAGCTTTCTTAAGGAGTTTGATACTTTGTCCAAACAATTCTTATGGGCAAGAAGATTGTATATCCACAAATGGAATTTGGTAAGCTAGGAACAATTTTGTCAACTAGAAGAGAATGGTGGGCTTGGTCCTAGGATTTATGACTTAATAGTCAAGCCCTTGCTACTAAGTTATTTTGTTGATGATGCAAAAAAACACAACCACCATAGGCAAGAATTATCAATTATAAATATTTAGGGGTGGAGGATAAGGACATTTTGTCAATAGATTTAAATGAGAAGGGATCTGTGATTTGGAGCACAAACAAAACGAGAGCACCTCTCTAATCAAGGGCTTTTTTGGATCGTTAATAAAGGTAATACTATGAATAGTAGTTTCTGGATTCGATTGTGTAAGCTTTTTGGATTGATTCTTCTCTTTTCCCCAGCATCAATCTTTGAGTGAGATCTTGGAGGTGGGATGTTCAAGAGTTGTTGACTTCAAGTATGCTACTTCTATAGGGATCTTTGATCTATCACTGGCAAGAGCCTTGAAGCTAACCTAGGGAAGGATTTGTCAAAGATCAAGATATGCTTGCCTTATTCTTTCTAATCGCCCTTGTTCTTTGGAGGATCTAGATATTCTATCTTGGGCATAGGAATTTATTTTGTTACTCTACAATATCATTTTTGACAACAACAAAAAGATGGCAACCATGTTTCCCCTTAGTGGAAGAGAATTTGGAATAAAGTCAACTAGCCTAAATGCAACATGTCCATATGGTTGCTAATCTAGAACCATTGCTTGATATGGGAGAACATTAGAAAAAGAGGTTTCCATGGACTTTCCATTTGTGTCCTTTGCAACAACAAAGAAGAATTGATTGATATTTTTTTCAATGATCTTTATCAATCGTGACCTAGAGCTTATGGTGGAATATTCAAAATAGATCAAGAATGTTGGTTTCCCCTTTGTCAAAATTTTGAAATAATATGGGTCATTCGCCAAATACCACCTCTTTACTTGTGGTGATGTGGGATACAAGTCCTCTCTTTATCCTTTAGAAAATCTAGTTGGAACAACATCATCACATTTTTCATAGATATCAATGTTTAGTTTTGTAAGTCTAGAATAAGATTAGAAGCATGCTTACCGATATCCAAATTTTGTATTGATGAACCATTATCCTCCTTTGATAGTCGTGTAGCCAAACTTCTAGAACTTGTCCCTTTTGGTGCTTCTCTGACTAGACCAAGCCATAGATTGCATTCTTACCGAAAAGTGGACAAATTTGGGAATTGGTGATGTGGTGATGTGGGATACAAGTCCTCTCTTTATCCTTTGGAAAACCTAGTTGGAACAACATCATCACATTTTTCATAGATATCAATGTTTAGTTTTGCAAGTTTAGAATAAGATTAGAAGCATGCTTAAAGAAACTATTAAAGCCAAATTTTGTATTGATGAACCATTATCCTCCTTTGATAGTCGTGTAGCCAAACTTCTAGAACTTGTCCCTTTTGGTGCTTCTCTGACTAGACCAAGCCATAGATTGCATTCTTACCAAAAAGTGGACAAATTTGGGAATTGGTTTCCTCTTAACAATTTTATGAAGATTAACACAAATGGCTTTGCCTATAGCAATCATAGTGCAACAAGGACTGGTGGAATTGGCTAAGACTAAATGGTTTTATTCAATTTTTTCTCTACCTATATGGGAGTGCAAACTAATAAACAAATGGAGACCTACGCAATTCTTTAGGCAATGGAAAAGGCAAGTGTCTTGGATGGACAAAGGTTGTGTGAGATAGACTATGATCTTAGCTTCTTTGTTGAATAAAAGAAAATTGGAATACCTCATGGAGAATGACTCAAGTTATTAAGCAAATCCTTGTGTCTTTTGTAACAATTTTATGAGGATTAACACAAATGGCTTCACCTGAATCCTAGTGCTACAAGGATTGGTGGAATTGGCTAAGACTATAAATGATTTTATTCAATTTTTTCTCTACCTATATGGGAGTGCAAACTAATAAACAAATGGAGACCTAAGCAATTCTTAAGGCAATGGAAAAGGCAAGTGTCTTGGATGGACAAAGGTTGTGTGAGATAGACTCTATGATCTTAGCTTCTTTGTTGAATAAAAGAAAATTGGAACACCTCATGGAAAACGGTTCAAGTTATTAAGCAAATCCTTCTTGAGTCTTTTGATTTTGAGTCAAACTCTTTTGTCCACATCCCCCAAAGACAGAAACAAGGCAGCTATTTATCTTACTGAATGAGCCTACAAGGGAACAACTAATTGAAATGTTATGGATCCAACTAGGTTTGATCAAAATAAAATCCAACAATTATTTCAACTTATTCAAAATGATCAACTAAGATTAGTAGTTGAGTTGATCAAAGTGAATTATAGAATTGATTGGAGTTTTAACATGTTTAATCAAATTATTGAGTGGTACTACAAGAATCATCACTAAGTTTCTCACATTTGGTTTGTATTGATGGACATAACTATTTGGTAATCTACCCAATGCGTATGTAATTAGTTCTTTTAAATGAAATTATTTTTAACCTTTTTAAAACAATCAAGAAATGCAACTGCAAAACAAATTACTTTTAATATGAGATAACATCATATGATAACCTTTGGTTTTAACTATGTATATATTTCAATCATCATCTCAAATCACACTCGATCCATGATGAAGAAGAGTGATCTGAAACATCAATTGAAAAACATAGAATTAGAACCAGGTGCTATCATACACTCTTTATGAACTATTCTCTACAAACTACCAAAAACTCACGCCAACCATGCAATAACATGCTCTACTATGATACATCCAATTTTATGCAACCATGAATTTGATGAAACTCTTGACATACTTTATTAGAAGATTAAAGACATGCATACATGTTTAACCATATCTATATTTCTCTACTTGGATTCCTAATTATAATTAGACTTCATCCTCAAACTGATTTAAGGTATACTACTTACAATATTTCATTTCTCATTTTCCTTTTGTTGCTTTTATATTTTATTGTTTATTGCTTATTTTTTATAATCATTTCACTTTTTTATCCTTTATTCGCATGTCCTAAAAAGTTGTAGGTTCGAATTCCCCTGATTTATTGTTATATAAATGGATAACTGCATGCATAAATCCAAAACATCCTTCATACCACAACAGAAAGCTATCTAGAAGTAGTTTTTCGAGACCTTCAACTCTACAGCAGCTCCATTAGGACCAATTTGGTTGAGGGTTTAATTTACATAATAATTTTTCAACTGCTTAAATGTCTCAATAATATGTTACGTTGCAAATTGAAAAACAAGAAAGCAAACCTTGTAAAAAAAATTAAACAATAAATCCAACAGTGTGGATTTTCCACCAACATATGGTACAAACATCTATAACAATAAATCCAACTGCAACATTGATACAAATAAAGGTCAAGAAACATAATATTCAATTATAGCTGCCACCAAGAATTTTCAATAAACCGAAAAGATATCAGTTGTATCGATAAATTATATTTGGGAAACTGTTTAACAGTCTAAACATATGATGAATGTGAAAATAAGACTCTAGCTTTAGGTAATTATTTTGGTATAACACAAATATTGCACTGGACTGTGACATGAAAGAGAAAACATTGAATCCTCAATCCTTGCAGTTTTGCTCCAATTGAATGCACTGCTTAAAATATTCATGATAGAAGTAGCATGAATCCCAAGGTTGATTCCCTATTAGCCAGGGATGGAGCTTAGAATGTTAATAGTTAATTTGTTATCTTGAACATATGCAACATAAGCCACAGGGAACTGACAGTTGTTTTCATTACATCTTTCAGTTTATGAGATTAACCAATTTAAATCTGTGAGAAATTCAAACAAATCTTCTCAAATAAAGCCTACTACACATTTTAGTTTCTGGTCATTCAAACATACTTGTGCCTAACGTTCTATACAAAAAAAATGTTATGCAAACTACTCAGTAGCGATGATAACAGTTGTGAGTGGCGTGAGTTCTACAGAGAACTCAACAGAATAATATACACTTTGGCTGTCAGTCAAATATAAATAGTAAATACCCATCTCATAGAGCGGAGTCAAACTTGAGTATCATTCTATTAGGCATTAGTAGATTTGAAATGATAGTCATCAATAGTTGAGTAGATGTAGCCCTCATCGGACAGGAAGGCTATAGCATCCCTGCAAAACATATATGCATGTTCAGTACCATTCCTCCCATTCAAAGTTTTCAATCACAAATATTGAGAACATACATGATCTGTTTCCTTGTGGAACCAGGCAATCTCCTTGCAACTTCGTCCACATGAACTCCTTGTTCTATAGTTCTGTCATATCAAAACCCATTTGTTTGTTAGTATGCAGCAAGTAGCATTGCCAACTTGCCAATATAGAATACATTCATTGCTATCAAAAACAAGTGAAGCACCTTCTAACCAAAGAATTTTATTTAACATCAATTTTTTTGAAAAATAAACTTTTCAAAAACCATGAATATGATAACTTACAGATTTGCAGGTTCCTCGAATATGTTTTGAACTCTTCTATGTAAATCTTCTTTCGATGCAACCATAGAAACGGGGCCAGGGCTTGTGTACTAGAATATGAGAAATGTGAGCCCCTAGAGATATTTTATAGTTTTTACACAAATAACAATAGTAAAAGAAGAAAATTATTACAAATACAGTGGCAACCCATACAGGCTCCCCTTATTAACGAGGGACACTAAATCTTTTCACTTGGTACACTTCAAGCAACATTTGATCGTCTTACTTGATTTAGGCCAGCAGTGTGACTTGCCACACCAGGTGGTCCCATTGGAGAACCCTTAACAATTGGGCTTGTAGGAGTTTGAGTAACACCTCCACCCTGCAGATAAAAGGTATAAATAGTAAATACAGTTATTCATTGAGGAAGCTATTTTCCTTTAAACAAAAAAACAGGACACGGTACAAAGGAATGATACCTAAGGTCAATACCTGAACTTTAAGATTGTAGAGATGTGTAAAAATGCATTCCAAGTTATGGAATGTTATTTCATTGAAATCAGTAATAGGCCTAAATAATCATTTCAAAGGTACTATCAGTAAAATTCAAAAGTCAAAATAAACAGTCAATACAATAAATACAGATATAACATGCCTTAAGAGTCACATTAATCAAAATCAGACCCTAAATATTTAGAAGAACACTTTAAGTGGAAATAGGCTTGCAATCTTCTTCATAAAATAAAAGGTATCTTGTTAATAACATAAATTAAAAAGAAGTAAAGAATGGCGAGCGGGAGTGGGAATGGGAGGGCGCGCGGGAGTGGGGATTTGAAATCCTCTGAGGGCGAGGAAGATTCTGCGGAGGATGATGGTGATCCGTCTGTTGCTGTTGGTGTCCTGGTTGCGATGCGGACTGGCCTAGCTCCTGCAGGTCTGTCAAAGATGGTTGCTATGGCAGAGGATACTAGCGACAACATCGCAGGAGGGGTCTTTGCCTTTTCTATCTGTGGGTCGAGTCTTGCTCTTCCTTGGGCAGTGTCTGGCTCATGGTGGGTGCTGGTTACTCCTATTTGGAGTGCTGTTTTTCTTGCTTTCAAGGGTTCCCATGTGTCTTTTGGCGACGCTGGGCTCGTTGTGTTCATTATAGTGAGCATGGGTGGGGGTTGCTATGGGACGACCCTGACTGTGGTTGTTGGTGCGAGCCTCTGCTGTGCTGTTATGCACTCTGTTACTCTCCCCTAGCTGGGAGTGGTTGATTATGGTGTGTTGGAAGGAGGCTTTGTTCTTCTCAGGGTTTTTGGTGTTGAGTTGGTTAGGGGTGATTCTCCTGGCTTGGAGAAAGCCTTTCTTCCTCCTGCTGAAAGAAGGGTTTACTTGGCTTCTCTAGATGTTCGGGATAAGCCTTGGTTGTTGGAGGTGTGGCACACTTGGAGTCTGTTGTCTCTTGGGCTCTTTCTCAGAGCTTTTGGGTACCCATTGTGGGGTCTCTCTACTATGGTTAGTGTTTCTGATGATGGAGTTTCAGTGGTGCCTGCTAGGAGGTGGGTTTTATTGGCTTCTTGTGTTATTCTTGGGCTCTCTATCAAAGCTTTTGGGTACCCTTCATGGTTATCTTGGTTATCTTTCTCGAAGGGGGTTATCTTTTGCTCTTGGCTCTGTGCTTTCTCTTGGAAGAGTCTTTTGTTATTGGGCTTGTCTTGGAAGATGGGCGGTGTTTTAAGCTGGTGGAGTGGAATGCCTTTCTCTCTTGCTCCCTTGGAGATTCGTGCTGGTTTGGTTGTGGTCTCTCTTTTGGAGCCCTTGTATGCTCAGCCAAGGATGGTGTGTTTCCCCAATCTTCAGGAGCTGTGACTTTCTTCCATTTCCTGTGCACTATGTCTTATGTTGAGGAGAAGACAGCTCTTGATGGTCAGGAGTCATTTCCTATTGTGTTGGAGGTGGGTGTGTTGGATGTGGATGGAAGTCCTCTTTTCTGGTTTCCTCTGGTGGTGTTCCTATTGAGGTGGAAGTTTTTCCTATCGGGGTGGAGCCCGAGGTTGCTAGAGAGGTGTGCTTTTGGTGTTTGGGGTTTTCACAGTATCCTCTCCTATAGAGGGGAGCTCAATCCTCTTGAGGTGGACTTGGAGTTGGTCTGTGGTGCACTTGGGTGCTTCAAGGGGTGTTTCTCCTCTTGTGTGCTAGTGTTTTTGATTAGGTCGTTGGGTTTAATGGTGGTCTTTACCATTAAATTTTCTTTTCCCTTGTTGGATTTTGTTCTACTGTTTCTGAGCAGAAGATTGGTTGCTGCTTTGCGGTTTTGTTGCCTGAGTGTTTCAGGTGGTTTCTACAGTAAAAATTTGGGTGCGGTTTCTGGTCCAAGATAAAACCAAGTTGTTTGGGCTTCGGCCCATGCTTGTATGTCTTTTGTAGCATGTGTTGTCATGATAATCTGTTAGAGGCTGTTGTTGGGCTGCTGGTGGTTGGTGAGTTATCTTTTTAAGCAGCTTGTTGTTGTTGGGCTGATCTTTGCGGGCTGATCTGTGCTTACTGTTGATCTCTTGTGTATCAGCTGTCTTCTTTTGTAAAGGGTTCCGGGCCCCTTCAAAACCCATTTTTTACCCCTAATCAAAACATAAATTAAAAACACCTCAGCATTACTGAAGGAATCAAATGAAAGCTACAATCAAACTACACAAGTAGGCATACAAGTGACATAGTTCTTGGCACTTGTTGCCATGCCTATAATTATTTGCATAGATAATATCCGGTACCATCTGTGAAATTGGAGTTAATCAGTCAATTGGAGGCACACCAATCAGAAACCACTAGTGTATACACGCCAATTCCCATTAGAAGTCAATTTAAACAACAGATACCATTAAAATGCTTGACAAAAATATAGAACCTTGCTTGCAACTTCCACACTTTACAAAGCAAGCATGGTGTTCAAGTACAAATACACTTGAAAATACACTATAGAAATCTAGGCAAGAACACATTGATGTGTCCAACAAATTTCATTAAGAAGTTGTCGCACAAAACTTGCTTGTATCCAATATGATTTTGACAAAAAAAATGGAGCTAGGCAAGACTGAACTTCTGAGTCAATACATGCATTCTGAACCAAACACGTTTAGGAATTCAACTTATTAGTTTTGAATACACACCTCACAGAGAAGCATTCACATGTTTCTTGTTCTGGAAGCTCCTCAAATGCCCATGTACACGCACATATGAACCATTCCTACATCAAAGTACAAAACTCAAGTAGTCTGGTAGAAATATCCAAATGTACCATTGCAACAGGTTTTTTCAACTTTCATTCCAACTTCACATTACCCAGTCAGTTCTGCGTCTGATAGGGTAAACATCTGAATAATGAATAATCATTACAAGCCATTCAAAACCAACAGAAAGGAGACCAATGTGAAACAAACGATTGAAACAAAAGAATAAAATCAAAATACTAAAAGCAATAAGTAAAATCTTACTGCACAACAGCCATCTCTGTAGATTCCATTGCATCATTGACCCTGCATAGATTAAAGAACAATTTCAAATTAATATAAGACCAAACCAAATAGTAAATAGATGAGGTAATAACTTCCAAGTAGCTGATTCTAAAACAAATTTATAATACACGATTTTCACCACTCAAAATGTTAAGTCCTTGACTTTCTCTTTACAGCTTTTCAGTGTTTCTGATTTTGGTAAATTCCAGAAATTGTCCGAAACTAATACATAGTCAGCATGTGTTGGACTCAAGTCACTCAGGCAAATAGGGCATGTGAGACTTCCCACTAAAACAATTCAAAATTAATAAGGTACATCAATCCACCAATGCCAGCAAATTTGGCAAAGAAACAAAAAGTATCAAATGAGGCAATTAATCCAGCACTGGCACCACTATTAACATGAACACATAAACAACTTTAAGAATGGGATAAAGATTACGAGGATATAATACAGTTCCTGTGATCTAGACTGCAGGTTAGGAAATGAATGGCTCTTTTAGCACTGCAATTAAGGTGTAAATCACAAAGATATAAGCAAGCTATGGCGTAGATGACAACAACCCCAATCTGCAATTCAAGCACTACTGAAAAAACAACAAAAAGAGAGATTACAGCAAAAATCCTAAAAAGATAAGACTATTATAATATTATTCAAAAATCGACAAAAGGGAAAGCTTAAACTTGTATAACACTATAGAACACCTAACCACCCAGAATACAAAGCAACCTTTCTATATAGATCTTGATCATGGATCAAATGCTCAGACACACATTATACAATGCCTGAGTTAAATCTTGGATGCAGACAAATTCTCAAGCAACTGATATACACATGCACCATGGTCAACTTCAACCAATCCCAATGGCCTGAGAATTCCAGCATACGCATTGGAGGAATAACCCCAGCCCTGCAAATACTGAAGTCCCAATAATCTCAGTACACCATGCTTACAAGAGTGTTTTTCCTACCCATTTGATCACTGGCTCAAAGAGGGATCTGACCATTGTTATAAATTCCCAAAAAAGAAGGGGTGGATTTAATCTAGATCAAGTCACATAAATTCCATAAGCATTGCACACCAAAATGCTTGAAGTTGGGGAAAGCTTCAAAGGCTTTTTTTCACTGATTTGAAAAATGTTTTAAAGTTTTCAAAAATTATATTCGCCAATCAATGACACTTGGATTCATCAGTCATATTTCTAAATAAAATTCGTTTGACTTTAGCTTTTCTCAAGATCCCTGGCTTTCAACATAAATTTAATAATTCTCAAATATTTATGTCTTCTGTCTTGGCTGTTTTGAAGCAAATATTAAAAGGATGACATAGGCTCAAAACACTATAGTTACAACCCCTACATTAAGTATCTCCAATCATCTTATATTTATAATAACTTTATACCATAGCAGCAAAAATATTTTAGGGTAAGAAATTGGCAAACCAAATGTATAAGATTTTTTTTTTAATCAGGATTTAGATGGGAATAGGAGAGAATTCAATTTTTTTTTAAATATAAAAATATAAAAAAAAAAGGGACAAGAACTTGTTTTCAAAATATGAAGGCATTTAATAGCATATAGATATAGTGAGCAAATAAAATTGAGAGTTTATCCTATGAATTATGGAATATATAAATTTTTGTTGTTAATGTTCATATCAACTCTTGCCATTCCATGTAAGCCTGAGGTATGATCCATCTTCTCAATCTCTACATATTATATGCAGTATTGTTGTGATACTGAGATATTTGTTGTTTCTCAATCTCTATTTATTTATACTTGTTATGAGCCTCCCTAAACATGCATTTCAACATTGGACTTTGCATTGTTGTTAAATGATATTTCTAATGCATTATTCGAATGAGCTTGATTATATATTAAAAAAGCAGTGATATTCATAATTCCCAATGAACAAAATATTTAAATACCTCATAATTTGCAAAAGAGAATAGACTCATAAATTCATAACTAAGTGACCTATCAAATGTCATTACATAATGGAAATTACGATCAATATTCAATGATCTACATATTGCTCTTCATTGAGAGCATCAAAGTCAACATTTGGTTCAATTTCATTTGATCCACAATGAGTTACAATGCCACTTCCACTAGCCATGTCATATATAGAAGCTACCTCATCTAAAGAGATTTTTAGCAAGCTATGCAACAACAACATATGAGTCAACACACTCGAGAGTTTCCCAATTCCTCGTCACCCCGACATTGTAATCAAGTCTCTTTTGTGAGAAGAGATCCCCAATAACTAGTAGGGTTTGGGAGTGGAGATCCCAATGGGGTTGAGGGGCAACACCCATCATGGGGGTCTAGGGTCAACAACCCTAGCAAGTCGAGGGGCAATGCCCCTTGCAAGATCCAAGGACAATACCTCTACGCATTCCTTGTTGTGGTATAGGGCAATGTCATGGGGCAAAGCCCCCACCAGCAAGCCCAAATTAAGGTCTTCAAATCCACACAAACCTTAATGTCGCACACCATTTTCACAATTTTATCACTTAAGTGTGAAAATAGGTATTTGCACCTTTTTATTTATAAAAACATTTCTAAAAAATATTTGTAAAAATGTCTATGGACTTGATTAAATATATTTTTATTTTCTACGAAAACTAGAATATAACATTTAAATGTTGCATGTCTCTTCATTCTTTTAGTGTATGTGACATTTTCTAAGTCAATAGTTTAAAGACATTTTCTAATTTATTTTCTAACTTAAAAAAATGTTAGAAAAAATTTAAACAATTTAAAGACATTGATTTAGAACATGTTAAAAGACCAACTGCAATAACAAACAATCAAAAAATACCATCAATAGAAAGGCTAAATGCATAGAACCTTTAAAAATTAACATACAAGCCAATGAACCACAATAAACCCTATGATGTACACTAGAATAAAATCGCACTATGAAAAAAAAAATCTTGGTCAAAAACCTTATTGACATCTCCATTATGCATGTAAGAAAAATCCTACATTTTGACCTAAAAAAAAATGGTGAGCTTCAAGAAAAATGGGTCAAAATCGTGGTCAACATTTTTTCATTAAAATCATTTTTTTCAAGGAAAAAAAAACAAGAATTTTGCCACTTCACAACTAATCACAATTTCTTCTTAAGATTAGCATGGTGTGATGGTTTAAAGGTGGCATTGTTGTTCTTAAGCATCAAGGTTCAAACCCCATTGGGTATTGTTGAATGGTTGTATTCTCCTCGGGTTCATAGCTCCAAATTTCAAAAGCATTTCTACTCCCTAAAATAAAAACCTAATCACAATTTTCTGGATTTTTTCCCTATTTATGTTTCCATGCTCTATTCTACCCAAAGAATCATGCCCTTCAAATCCCGTCCCCAACCCCATTCCATTTATCAATTGATTCTATCCAAATATCGTTTCTAGTATTTTAGGGGCACTTCTAGACATGCTAGAAGAATAGATATCTCAACATGCCAAGAAGACTATAGCTTATATAAATTCAAGCTCTCTCTATTTACCCCCAACAAGTGTCAAAAGCACCTAAGGATGCAACTAAACAAATAGGCAAGATAATACGAACCTTCTTATTGTGAGGAGATGCAAAGGAAATGATGTTTTCATTACTAAATGGGAAGGGTGCCAAACAAAGGAAGGTGGGGCAGGTACAAGCAACATTAGTCTTTCAACCACCCTTTGGTTGTCAAATTTGCATAGAGAATTTTTAAGAAATTTGACCTATTGTGACCTTTTCACACATCGCCCCATCGCAAATGGGGACCCCCCCTTTTGTTTTGCTTTGTTCGGGTCTTTTGGCTTGGTTTTTGGTTTGTTTTGCTGTCGTCTCTCTTTTCTATTGTTTGTCTTTCCGGGGTGTGCCCGTCTTTGAGCTTAAACGTGAGATTTTGGCTAAGTCTGTAGAATTAGGGTTTTGAGTCTTCCAGCTAGTTTGAAGTCAAATGGAGTGAATAAGTTGAAATTTGAGTTTGACAATACAATTAGCATGCTTCCAGCAGGTCCCCAACAGAATTTCATTGAATTCCGACAACTTACTATTTTTAGTGAGTACCTGATTTGGGGCATTTTCTCAACACTTTTGAAATTTTGATCATTACACTACATCTTGAACACATCAAGCTATTTGTCTGCAAGTTTTGAGCCGAAACTAACAACTTTCTATTTTTAGCAAGTTCACCTTCGGAGGCAAATTTTAGGGTTTACATGCGAAGTTTTTTAGTGCATGTCTGAAGAATATTTCTAGGTTTTTTGAGACCTACGCGATGATATAACATGCAAAATGAGATGATGACTTTCAGCACTCAGCCTTCGGAAGCTATTTTTAGGGTTTGCATGTTGGAATTTTCTACACATGTCTGGACATTCCTTGTGGGTTTTTCAAAAGCTTCGCAGTGGTGTAACATGCAAACCAGGATTAGGACTTTTTCAGGAGCTGTCTTCAGAGGCTATTTTAGGTTTTGCATGCAGAGCTTTTCAGCGCATGTCAGGTTATTCCTTTTGGGTTTTTCAAGAGCTACACAGTGATGTGACATGCAAACAGAGTTGGTCACTTTTTCGAGAACTTACTATTTTTAGCAGGTCCACTTTGGCAACCCCCCCCCCAGCACTTCAGTATCACAAACTGACCGACATGCAACAGAAACGGGGACAAACGAAGGTCATTTGATTGACATGCAAGTCAGATTAGGGTTTCCAACTTCGAGACCCAAAATGAGGGGTCAAATGCCAGAATTTTCGAAAACCAGTGTATCCCATTGCAATCAATATCTTTCAAGCTATCCACTGGTAAAATTTGAAGGCAATCGGAGCACTTACTATTTATAGTATGCCACTTCTGAAATAGGCTATAAATAGTAAGTCAATAGCAGGCACCAGTGTGAACAGGCAGGTCATCCCATGAGGGTCACACCATTCAAATTTCAAGTCAAACGGAGTTGGGGAAGTCATGAAACTGAGCAGTTACTATAAATAGTAAGTCGCTTCTGAAACTGGACTATAAATAGCAGGTCGGCACAAGGCACCAGTGTGAGCAGGTCAACCAGATGATGAGGATCCCATGGAGTGAATTTCAGATCAAACGGAGTTGCAGAGATTCGAAAATCAAGCACTTACTATTTTTAGTAGGTCTATGCAGAGGAATTAGGGTTTCCTAAAAAGTAGGGCAAAGCACGAGGGCCACACAGAAGTAGCATCTAGTCACGATCAACATCCTTCAGGCAATCAACATGCAAAGTTTGAGCTCATTCTAAACAATTACTATTTTTAGTAAGTTGCTAAAAATAGCAGGTACATGCAGGCATCAGGCATCAACAACTCAGTCACGTCACGAGGTTTGAGGCAAAGCAAAAATCCAGCCTTCCAGAGCTTGAAATCAGCTTGAAATGCAAAAGTTGCAAAACTTTCTAAAAATAGAAAGCTAGGGCAAGCTGAGGGCAACGTGAACAAACCACTCTAAATCAGACAAAAAGCTGGAAAATTCATCCAAGTCTGATAAAATGAAAACTTGACACCCTCAAATCCACCTTAGCAACTTGGGAGAGCTCAAGATTTGTTTAAGTCTGGAAAATTGGAAGTGGACATGGTGAAATGCGCCCTAGCTAGAGAGATGACTGGAAATTTTAATAAGTCTTGCAAATTTGAAGTACACCCTCTAATATGCGCCTTAACTTGAAGCAGAGTTGATAAAATTCTCTAAGTGTTGAAGATTTGAAGTAGGCCTAGCCAAATGCGCCTAAACTTGAGGGAGAGCTTGGAAAAATGTCTAAGTAATTGAAATTTGAAGCTGCCACCCTTAATATGCACCCAAGAAGGAGGAAGCCTTGAAATTTTTCTAAGGCATTTAAACTTGAAGTTCAACCCCTTTGATGC
>VDFB02352168.1:0-81478 GCA_007258455.2 Sequoia sempervirens | reverse complement strand
TCCTTGCACATTATATAGAAAATGCGACCTACATAGGGTGGAATTAAATATTATAGAGCAACAGAGAAATTGTGGAACACCTATTGTACAACAAATCCTATTCATGGTTTAGCTAATGAAAATCACATTGGAAACTTCAAACAGATAAGAAACCCTCTACATATCCATATATATACAATCCCTCCTATCTTAACTTGTGTGGTTCTTCACTGTTTCCCTAATAATATTGTTAGAATTTATGTTTTTCTCTATAATATGTATACATGTATACATACGTGTATATGTATGAATGTAAATATATGTGTATGGGAAAGTATACTACAAAATGTGTGAGAAAATATATTGGTTGGGTTGGTTTGTTGAAATAGCCATTGTCATGTTGGTTTGATAGCAGACTATTGTAAAATTCTTCAAATATAGAAGAGTTTCCAATAGTTGATAATGACAAAGTGGAGCTTGTCTCTTCAACAAAAGATATTCGTAAATGTTGCTCATTGGTGAATAAGTATTGCACAAAAAATTATGGAACTAGAATTTACAAGGAAGTTGTTACATAGACTGGTTCTCTTCTATTAACATGTTTCATGATATTCTTCTGCCCTTATCTATTTAACTATCAATAACTTTCATGATATTTTTTTCCACTCATCTATTTGAAGCTACCTGTGGTAGAGTATTTTATTGTTCTTTTAACAAGGATTGTTTTGTAATCTTTAATGTGCTTAATTTGTTTGGATGGAAAATCTTATCATTCAGATATATTGTTGTATATATAGATAAATAGATATACATGTGTACATATGGGTATATATATATATCTGCTTATTTGTGTTTTCCAAAATGTCTAAATAGAGGCAAAATTGAACCCATATATGTATTAAATAAGGATTTCTATTCTTGTTGTTCTATATTCCATTGTTTCTATTAAGAAAGATGAAGCAACAAGTAGCAATATATGCAAATGCTTGCATATAGATGTCTATACAAATATAGCAAGAAGATTGTATGCATTCTAAATTTTGCACTGGTTGGTATTGAATGTTGCAATACGTTAATCTTTGATTTTTTACTATGGTATAGACTTTTCAATGAGTCAACTATGGTTGGTAGATTCCTTGCCTTTAAAGGATTCTACAACTATGTCTGCAGAGTCGGGGTTCGTTGATGGGTCTCCAGAGCCCCCAAGAATTGATTTGGTGTCAACTTGTACACTTGATGCTATGAAGTCCAGCTCTGAGGATGCCATCCACTATCCTACAGACTTTGATTCCATAAGTTTGGCTTCCTTTTCCATTGTACCTGCTTCAAGCTTGCTCTTATTGTTTCCTACCTTTCTTGTTGTTGCTGCTTGATTGGCATTTAGGTGTATACATATATAGCTAGCCCTCGTAGAGGATATAGATATGAAAGTAGACATGCATTGATCTTTTTTAGCACATAATAATGTATCTCTTCACAACCTTCATTTTCCTTGCTCATTTGATTGTTTTGGTGTGTTGATGTGCATTTTGTTTGATTACACTTGTGTTTGTAGGATGCAAAGAAATATTTGACTTTGACTCCATTTGCAATTAATTCCATCAATGTCAGTGATGTTGTTTCCTCTCTGGTCCTTCAACTTTTGTCCTTAAAAAAATTTGGTGGTGATGAAGGGCAAGTTGAGTGATACAAGGTTGTCTTGTTTGATGGCCACCATTTGCAAATAGGAACTCTCCCTTCCAAATGCAATGATATATTGTTTATAGGTGCCTTGAAAATAGGGTCCCTTGTATATTTAAAAGACTACATTTGTAGGAATATCCAAGATTCAAGGTGAGCTACGTTGTTTGTTGTCTATGTTAAAAAATTCTCTATTTCATTTTTGCCTCATATAATTTGTCCAATACATTGTTTTGCTTCTTTTCTAGAGCCTTAATCATATCCAACTTAGTTGTAATTATGCCTGAATGTCAAATTATTGGGACCCCTAGGTATTTGTTCAAGCAACAAGAAGAGAAAATGTTGGTGCCTGACTCACCTTCTCCTTCTAAATGGGCCCCTAAATTTGGTGTGCAGGTGTCCCATAAAAAAAAATAGGCCTCCAAAGGTTAGCCCTATTAAAGCTTTGAACATTTATCAAAATGTTTGGACAATGAAAGGGCATGTAATACATACTAGGGAGATGCATCATTTTCATAAACAAAGAGGTGAAGGGAAACTATTTAGTTTTGACATTATAGATGTGGAGGGGACAAAAATACGTATTATTTATTTTGATGATATTGTTGAATTGCATTATGGTCGACTTGAGGTGGGGTTTACTTATTTAATATCAAGGGGATTGGTTAAGGAATCCAATAAAAGATTCAATAAATTAAATAGTAATCTTGAGATTATTTTGGATCAAAAATCAACAATAAAATGATCTAAAGATGAGATTCCTGTCCCAAAAAAAATAAATTCTTTTGTGTCGGTTACTGAAATAAGTGACTATAGTGATAACAAATTTGTTGATGTTATTGGCATTGTAGTGCATGTTGGGTACATTTCAACTGTTTGTAGGAGAAATGGATTTGAAACAATCCAACGAACCATTAAATTATATGATGTCTTTGCTTCTTTCATTGATGTTAATTTTTGGGGCACAAGCTAGCAAGAAAAAGGTTATACCTTGCACCAAATATACCTTTGTGGCGAAATAGTGATTTTTGTTGTCCGTAGTGGTCGTGTAGGGTACTTTAATGGAAAAGTTATCAACACATCAATAGGAACAATCCTTGAAATTAACCCTTATATTCCTAAGGTAAACCCTCTTAGATCCAAGGGGCCAATTAAAGTAAACCAAGTAGCTTCAACTTCTTCTACACCTTGGAGGTTGCAATCTTCAAATGATAGAGTTACTATTGCATTCATCTTAAACAATTGCCTCTGTTTGGGAGAAATTGTCGAACCCATTTTTAAAGCAACCATTCAAATTGGAAAAATTGAGTCTTTTTGTTACCTTGCTTGCCCCTTGTTGGTTAATGCTAAAGAATGAAAAAGGAAATGCACATTCCCCTATGTTGATGTTTGGTTTTGTGATCGTTTCCAGATGGAAATTGAGGAATGCAACTATTGCTATCTTCTACAGTTTAACCTGCAAGACCATTCAGGAAGACTATGGTATGTTGCTTGTGATGAAGCTGCCACTAGTTTGTTGCAGATGCCAGCAAAAGACTTCTATGCATTGCAGGACAACTCTAACTCTCCAATAGATCCTGTTGTTGTTATTAAAGGCCTTATTTGTAAAGCATTTATATTTACTACTTTGATTATAATAGAAACATATAATTCAGTGGAATGCTTGAAAACAATGATTGCCAAAGAAACAAAACTTGATTTCGAAGTAGAGTGTAAAGTATTGCTTGCAGACATAATGAAGATATCTACTCCTGCTCTAGAAAAAGGCTCCACTAGTGAGCCTACACTTTGATTTCTCTTGTGTACTTCTAATCATTTCTCATAGCTTTGACTTTTAAATGCTAACTACGACATGCTAAGACTTCTATTTAAGGTATATGGACATAATTTATACCTATGTTTGCATTTACATATTTGCACATTTATTGACTTTCCATCTTTTTTATTATAGCGTGGTTCATCAATTTTGCAGACAGTCTTGCTTTTGAATATTTCAAATTAGTTGGATGGTTATATTATATGTTTACATAGATTACAATTTGAAAGACAACTGAACAATTTATTTCCACATATATTCCAAATATTTTCTATACATGCAATACTTGACAATATATTTTAATATATATTAAATATTTTGTATATGACTAATCATTGAGATTAAAATTCTTTATGTCATATTTAAAATCTGCATGAATTGTATAAGTTTTTTTATTATGCAAAAATTAGGAGTGATAAATTATTTATTGCATTAGTTTAATGACATTGTATTTTATTTAAAGTTTCATTGAATGCTAATCACTCTTGGCTCTTGGTTTCCATTCACATAGAAATATAATGAATATATATATATATATATATATATAGATGTGTGTGTGTGTGTGTGTGCTTCCAGGTCTAATGAATATCAAAAGTAGGTCAGAGATAAGCTTATCTCATGCCTGGACCAATCTATATAATAGTTCACTTCCCAATTGAATATTCAAGCTATTATAACTTAGACATTTACTATTTGAGAAAAGAAAGTGAAAAACCTATTAAAAAGACATTTACTATATAACAGTTGCCTTCACAATTGTAAATTTATGATTTCTTTAAAAATCTTATTCAACAATGAGGAACATTTAGGGAGATCGTTTGTTTAAGAGGTAAGGTCTAGGCTATGAGTAAGAGTTGTCAATATGTGTTCTCTATTTGTCTATAATATTTAGTGCCAGGTACATGAAGAATGGAAGAGGTGAAAGATTAGTGACCTAGGTAACCATATTTTTTTGGAGAAACAAAGAACATTTAACTAGAACTGGTCATATGGTAATAACTATTATCTCAATGATACACAAAGATAACTAGAAGCGATAGACAAAAGGAAAAAAGTATGTTTGTAGGTATATGTATATGTATATGTATATGTATATGTATATGTACATGTATGCATATTTATATATATGTGTATGCACGTATGCATATGTATATGTATATGTATATATATATATATGTATGTATATGCATATATATATGCTTATATCTATATGTATAATGTTGATGTATAGAATTCTTTGTTTGTATTCCTTTCAGACATATATAGTCTTCTATATATTCCATTTTTTCCTTTGGTTGCATTGCTCGATGGGTGCAGAATGGTCAAAACCTCCCATGCCCTTCCATTGGTTCACTGATTGGATGTTCAACAAGTCTTGTGTTCTGCAATCTTCACTACATTGTAGACATATTGTTGTTGTAAGTTGCTTTTCCTCTACCTTTTTGGTTGTTTCATACACACCTAACCAAAGATATATATTTTGATAGTTTTTTAAAAAAAATTTATAATTTACTAGCTTATGGGTTTAACCCTTCTCTTATTTTAGGGCTAGAGATCCTTCAGTGCAAAGCAAAGTTGTACGTTTGCCCCTTTTATTTCTGCATGGTTACATACATTCCAAACATACCAAAATCAAGTATGTCTATACAATTATTCCTATACATTGTATGCTTTGAAACAAAACCTTTGTTGTTTTTTTGTTCTCTTCCTTTAAACAATTTTTTATGTATTTCATCTGCGGAATTCCATTTTCTACAATTCTTTATGAGGAATTCTCTTTTCCTAAAAAGTTTTTGGAGCCAAAAGAGCTCTAAGAAAATGAATATATGTATTGAAACATATAAATATTTTACCAAGTTCACTATTCTCAGGAACCATGCAATTTCCACTTCTTACACTTACATATATTCAACTGTAATAGAGGAATTGTATGAAAAGTATCACAATAACACTTATTTGTTAGTAAATATTATACATAAGAATTTAGTTCCTCTGTATTGAGTCAACCAGCTGCACCATTTCCAACCCACGCAATTACCAAGGTCCATGTTTCCTTAAAAAAAAAATCGCACAAGTTCCCATCAACTGTGGCATTTTCGGCGTTGGAAAATCCAATTCACCCACACCACAATGGCTCTTTTGATAATACAAACTTAATGAAAGTGTTTTTTCCCACATGGAAACATTCAATATAGCATTTACTTCCCCATCCAATCCCGTATGTTGATTGGAAGATGCATTCACACTCATGCCAACAAACACTTGCCATTCACCTTCCCTGTTACAATGGCACCATTCTCTGCCATTGCCAACCCATGTACCTATGAACGCCCACTTCACTACAACAGAAAGAAATGGTGCCCTCCCCACTGGAAAATTTGCAGTTGCATTCTTGGCCATGAAACACATATTTCTTTAATCATAAATTTAAGCTACATTTCCTAGGAGAAGATTTAGTACTCAAATAGAGAATTTGCAAAAGAGCTATTCAATAACGTTTGTAGTTGGTACAATGAAAAACCACAGCCCATAGACTACTCTTAACAGTACATTTTTCCATGTTCCCACAGTTTCCTTCTCGTCTTCCCAAGGACAAATATTTTTTAGGCAAAAGAAACAAGATTTAACTGCTATTTCTTCATCCATATAGAAGCACAACATGAGCCACCTATGCAAAAATGATTTTACAAAATACCCATGTGAAATCACTTACACATTTTGTACCACCACACTTTCAAATCCCTCCAATCTTCTAAAAAATGGATCCATATGCGATGATTTTAACAATAGTCTACTACCAAACCAACACCATGATGGCCCTTTCAATAGGATAACTTCATCAAATTATACTTTCCCATATTGCAACATTGAATATAAAGTATACTCTCCCACACGCCAACATTTCATATTGCATTTACTTCATCCACCACCATCGTACAATGATAGGAAACATTGGGCCTCACGAGAGCAAACGGTTGCCATTCACATTCCTCGTATCCAACACACCATTCTCGACCACCACCAGCCCACGTAATTACAAACACCCATGTCACCACACCAAAAAAACGGTGGCCTCATCGACACCTAACAGATCCCCATCACCAAAAAATCCAATTTGCAGCTACACTAACAAAAATCCTAGCAGAAACTTCAAACAAAAACCCCCAACCCATGTAATTGCTAAGCTCCACCCTCATGCCAAAAAACACTTTCCACTCAGCTTCCACCTATCTAGCTATCCCATCTTTACATATAGAGAAGTAGGGAAATTGTAACATAACTATATAGACATCAACAATTGTGTCTATCCTTCCAACTTCCCAAATCAATTATTGAAACCTAGTTCCCCAGGATAGTGCCTATTTTCTCTATGCAAAAATTATATGATGCAATGATCTGTGCAAAATACATGTAGCGCCACAAGCTTAATTGGAAATTTAAGCTGCATTGTTTGGTATTCAATACAATGAACAAAATATTTATAGAAAATACCCATGTAAAATGACTTACACAATTCATAGCACAATAGTTTCAAAACTCTCAAATCTATTATAGAATGGAGTCAAGGATGACTATTCTTACAATAGCCTCATTCACAAGCAACACCACAATGACTCTTTCGACAATGCACAACTTAACCAATACATTTTCTTGCCGTACAAAGAAAAAGAACAACGACAAATAACAATTTGTTATAGGAATCTTTAAACAAATGACGAAAAAAGAGAATCATGCAACATATTGGTAGAAGCCAAGCAGCCTATGTAACAACTTCGTAAGATGTATTAAGATGATATTTAAGATTCAGATGTATGTCACTCTCTAGTGTTTCCTTGTTAGTTCTTTTACAATTTTCTTGTTTCTCTATATTCTCTAATGGTAAATAGTGGAGCCCAACTTTACAATATATGCATGTATATATATATATATATGTATATACATGCATATATATTTATCTATTTATGCACATGTATATATATGTATGTGTATAGATGTATATGTATATATATGTACATGTATATATATGCTTCCATATATGTATATCTATATATATATATATATATGTATTGTGGTGTAAACACAAAAATAGAAAGTAAATGCAATATTCAATGTTACAGTGTGGGGAAGTGTACTGCAAAATATGCAAGAAAATATATTGATTCAATTGCATTGCCAGAAGAGTCATTCTAGCATTATCAATATGTAACACATATTGCACAATTAAATGCTCTATTCTTATCAACATGTCAATACTATATAAGCAAAAAAGTTCGTTGTTCTTCTTCAACACTCCTTTGCATAGATAGAGAAAGATTGCTGGAATTCTTGGATGCAAGATTGATTCCCTTCCTGCTACTTATCTGGGGCTACCCCTTTGTTTAAAACCTTCGGACACCTTCTGGATCTCTCTGGTTGATAGATTCGAAAAAAAACTCTCAGGCTGGTAAGGTGCTCGCCTTAGTCAGGCTGGAAAACTCTAGCTTCTTAAAGCCTCATTGCAGAACCTCCCCATCTATGCTCTAAGTCTTTTTAAAATCCCCTCCAAATATGCTGAAACCATTGAGAAGATTCAAAAGAGATTCCTTTGGTCTGGTGTCGAAGAAAGAAATAGAATGCCTCTTGTTGGTTGGGATTTGGTCTGCAGATCTAAAAAGGAAGGAGGCTTGGGGCTAAGAAGAATTAGACCTTTGAATAAATCACTCCTAGCTAAACAAATTTGGAGACTTTTTTCCTCCTCTGGTGAGTGGAGTGATATAATCAAAAGCAATTATTTGCAGAACAATAATTCCCTCAGAGATTTTATGGATAACCCCAATCTCCCGAAAGGATCAAGTTGCTAGAACTACATGTCTGATGGGATTAAGTTGGTTAACTTGGGATTGAAATGGCAGGTGCGTAATGTAAACAAGGTTAGATTTTGGGATGATTGTTGGTTGCGTGATGAACCTTTGTCTCAAGATGGGAACCTCAATAGATGGGTGGATTTTTGTAAAGACACTTTTTGTCTTTTTGTCAAAGACTATTGGCGTGATGGTAAGTGGATCAATCTCCCCTTGATTAACCTTGTGTTGATCCCTATTGACTCCTCCTCGAATGCGGTCAGACTTTGTTTTAATCAAGAGGATAGACTTATTTGGAGATTTGAGCCGTCTGGTTGCTTTTCTGTCTCTTCTGCCTTTGCCAAATTTTTCCAGGCTCTTAACCCTCCCCCTTTGTGTTCGCAAGCCTGGACTAAGCACCTCCTTCCTAAGGTTAACATTTTTTTCTGGTCCCTGTTGCAAAACAAAGTTCTTACTGTGGACAACCTTAGGAAAAGAGGTTTTTAGATCCCTAATAGATGCTACCTCTGCAAGAGTAATGCTGAATCGGCTAATCACCTCTTTATTCATTTCCCTTTTTCCTCCTTGATCTAGGACAAACTTCTTAAATGCTGGCATTTCTCTTGGGTCCCTCCGGAGTCTGTTGAGGATTTTTTTGTTCAATGGAAACCCCCCTCTTTCAACCCTTTTATTAAAAAACTTTGGGCCTTCTCGTTCCCCCATTTGGCTTGGGGAATTTGGAAAGAGAGAAACAACCGGATTTTCAGGGATAAGGAATCTTCAGAGGAAATTGTGTTTGAGAGAATTCTTATAATGATCAAGGAAAATTTTTCTATTGTCCCCTTCAGGGAAGATAAGATTGAAACTGTGGCTTGTTCCCCTTATGATAGCATGATTGCTAGGGATTGGAGAATTAGCTGGGATATTTCCATTGCCCCTAATTCCACCAAAAACTCCAAGGTTGGTATTTGCTGGTGTTTTCCTATGGAAGGATGGGCTAAAGCCAACTTCGACGGGGCAGCCAAAGGAAACCCAGGAAAGGCTGGGTGTGGTGGGGTCTTAAGGGATTCGGCAGGTAACTTTATGGGTGTTGTCGCCTCTCCCTTGGGAATCCAAACCAATCACGTGGCGGAAGCGGTGGGGGCTTATCACATAATTAACATGGCCATGGAAATTAAATGCAAAAAGCTATGGATTGAAGGTGACTCAAAGAATATTATTGATAGCCTTTGTGGCAAATCATAGCCAGCTTGGTCGATAAAAAATTGGATTGATGATTCTAAGGCCTTACTTAGTAAATTCGATAATATAAAAATTTCTCATGCCTACCGTGAAGCGAACGCGGTTGCTGATTTTTTTGCCAACGAGGGAGTTAAGAGTGACACTTTCCTTACGTGGCATAAGAAGACCGAACTCCACTCCAATGCTCAAGCTCTTTTGGAGTTCGATATGGTGAATGGAAAAAAGGCGGCGTCATGTCATAATGAGAAAGGTACGAGTCATGAATAGCAATATCCGAAGATATAATGGGGCCGAGTGGATCTGGATGATTAATTATCTTTTTTGGCACGTATTGTGGGTCCTGAGAAATAAAGGAACTTTCTGGAATAGGACTTCTATCTGCAACAGTATTCATACTAACCTGTCTATCATGGGTGGGGAACTGACAAGGGTGGAACCTACCAGCTTTGAATCACACACCAAAAATGAAAAAGCCTGGAGTAAAATCAGAAGGGGGGGATTACTTCCGTTCATTGAGAAACTCCATGGCCCTAAGGAGGAGATTACTGACTTCTTTGAGAAGAATTGGAATGAGGGGGAGGTCGTCCTGTTTGGGAGGAAAGTTCAAATTGATGAAGCCCTGATTGCGAAGGTCACGGGTATTCCGATGGAAGAGCATAAATTCTTTAGAGACAGGAAATTCTCCGACGAAGCTATTTTGAAATTTCCCAAATCTGAAACGGAGAAACAAAATCTGGTCAAGATGTCGAATAGCTACTATGAAGTGGACACTATAAAAGCTCTTTGGAGAAAAGTGCTAAGGGTTATCATGGAGTACATCACGCTCGATGGCCGCTTCACTAGGGTCTACGGTTACCACTTCGTTCTGCTTAATCACTTCTAGTATAAGGTGCATATATCCATCCCCTTCTTCTTGCTCTGTTCTCTGAGAAACAACTTTTCTGATCATAGAAGAAACCCTAAAAGATACCCGATTCTTCACTCGGGTCTGCTTAGACTTATTTTTGAGCACTTTCAGAACATGCCCGCTCTTCCTAACCCTGTTGCCCCGCTGGAGCTTGACGAAGATGATACTGAGCCTAGTTTGTTCGAAGCCAAAGCTTCTTCTGACCGTGTCCAGAGCCCTTCACCTCCTTTTCCCCCTCCTTCTGCTTCTGGCCGCCCCCAACCTTCTGAAGCTTGCTCTGCTTCGGCCTCTGGCCATTCTAACCCTATTGCCAATTTGGCTCGTTCTTGCTCCCCGGTTAATAAGCTTGTGTCCTACCTTGAAGACTCCCTTACTGTTTCTGCTAAGACTGCTGGGGCCAGCCTTGAGGAACTTCATGCCCCCCAGAATATTCATCAAAAAAACTTGAATCCCCCCAGAGGTGCGGAGTCGGTGTTCTTTGGGGCCAATCCTGATAGTGACTCCCCTTTTGACTTTGTTGGTAATGCCAAAAGCTACTCCCAGGACCAGCTCAATTCTGCCAAATGGGTTTTTCATGAGATAAGTGATCTGAAAACAAAAAATTTGTTTCTTCATAGCAAACTGGGGGAAATTGAAGTTAAAGTCGCAGGGCTCAGTCAGCTTGAAGCGAGAAGCATAATATAAAAAAAATTTCCTCAAAAGGACAGCACTATTGAAAATGAACTTGAAAAAATCAAAGGAACCCTGAAAAAGATTGCCGAGCAAAATAGCAGAATTGCCAGACATAATTCTGTTATCATCAAGGCTATGTCTGAAAGACTGGAGAAAACCCAGAAGAGAGCTCTGATTGTCGACCTTGATCAGGAGAAAGACCAGGACGAGGAAGCTGGAATATCTAAGCGTACCAGATCTAGCACGAAAAGGAAAGTCCAGACTACCCCTAGTATGGCTCAGATCTTTATGGAGGGGGCTCAGGAAATGGCGGACTTGGAGGAGGTTGCGGATGAGCCTGAATTCTATGAACTAATTGTGCTCGGGCCTGCTCCTTCTGCTTTTTTTTTGAGGCTTTTTGTTGCCTGTTGATGCTGGTTTTATTTTCTTTGGCAGCCTTGTTGTTTTTTGGACCGCTGTTTCGGTCTTTTCCTCGCTTTGTTACTTTGTGGTTTCGGGTCCCTGTAAAACCCGTTTATCCCCCTTTTATCAAAACATGTCAATACTATATAACTCAATGTTATAACTGTATAGTCATCATTTTTACAGAGCATAGACAACACTTATACATGCTACTTTAAACCCTACTTATAATCATAGTCTACATAATTACACGTAAACATAATATACAAACAAGTATTATCTGTCTACATATATGCATATATATATCTACCTATACGGGTATTTTTATATATCAATCAGGGAATTGAGTACATATAGATATGTGCATATGTATCTGTCTATTTGCTAGGGCATTCAATACAATTTTCCTCTTTGTGTGTGATATTTACTATCAAACAAGTGTTGTTCTAATACCTGTTATATAATTCCTATATTTGTTTTCAATATGTACTATGAAATAATGTAGCTTGAATCTTATATCAATCTGTTTCATGATATACTTTTCCCCTCATTGGTTTCAAGCTTTACAGATACTGTGCAATTAAATGCCCTCTTCTTAGGAAATATCAACATCAAACAAATACACTATCAAGTAAAGATATAAAGTTCAATAGTTAAGAGACAATGCAACTATTGCTATCTTTTGTAGCTGAAGCTACAAGCACATTTAGTCAACTGTTACATATATTACTTGTCTTGTGTGAATATGTTTTATTATATTCTTCCCTTTATGGTCTATTCTTCTATATATTCCACTTACCAATCTTGTTCTAACTATCTTCAAATTGTATTATGATTTTTCTTTACTAGGATGTTTCTTCTCTGTGTACTTCTTAACCCACAAAAAATGGTACAATGTTATAGAATTTGGTTCAAAACACCCATCTTTCTGCACATTCCAATCACCACACATATATATCAAGACAGTTGTGGGTTTAGTGATTTTTGATTCTATCATTGTATATTTGTTGCTACTTATATACATAGACACACAAATTCTAACACATACTTTCCCATAAAAAAAAATACTCTATTCTATTCATTGTATTTATGATTGTTTCCACAACTCTCTTTTCAAAATTTTTAGTGCATTACTTATACACAGTTGTTTGCCAGATCCCATGTATTCAAAATCTCCCATTTTATCTCTTTCTATTTACAACAAACAATGCTAACCTACTTTATTCTATGTGTATATTTTTCCCTTTCTAATGTTGCACAAAAGCAATATGCATCAATCTATGTGGCTATGAATAGCAACCAAACACTGCTATTATGTGCTTTTGAGTGGACAAACTAACTATTCATAGCATCACACTGTTTATCCCTGGAAGCACATGAGAGTGGTGCTTGTTGTTCCATTCCACTAAAGCGAGCAATTTTTACAATACTCTGCTATTGACCCAGCACCACACCACCGGCAACCCACATTCTTTCCATACTCCACGTTGCCATTAAAGAATGTAGGTCAAGTCACTACCCATATAAGTTGACAAGGACAAGATTTAACTATGATAAAACCATGCATAGAGGATGATTATGTCTTTCAAGTTTCCAAAATGGGTATAATGGAAAAAATACAAACAAATAACAACAAACATTTCCTACACACAACTGTTTGACAACATGACATTTATTCAAAATGTTCCATTTTATCTCTTTCTTTTTTTAACAAATATTGCTAACCTCTTTTACTCTATATCTATATTATTTACTTTATAATGTTGGATAGATACAATAGACATTCAAGAAAATTAATGTGCTATAAATTCTATATTCCACATCCTTTCATGCTACAACAACTTGGCCCAACCATCTTTTACTTGTAATTCTTAAGTGTTTTTGCAATAGTTTTTTCTAAATGTCTCTACTCTTCTTATTTGGTGATATATGGTAAAAGTCCTTGAGATTTTCCATGGACCTTACCTGCTTTTCTTGGTCGGGGGTTTGGCTAGAGCCCATGAGGCCTTATGATGCTGATATGGTAGGGAGGACAATGAGCATGGGTTTACCGGTTTTGAATTTTATCATCAATATATTTGCTACTCCTTATATACATGGACAAATAACACTAACCTATTTTATTCTATATTTATATTTTCCCCTTTCTATTGTTGCACGAATACAATAGGCATTGAAGCAAATTAGTCTATTGTAAATTGTGTATGTCAAGTTACTTGTGATTCTTAAGTGCTCTTCCAATAGTTGTTTTAGAATTTCTTTGTTTTTGTTTTTGTGTCATATATGCTAAGAGTCCTTGAAATTTTCCATGGACCTTGCTTGCCCTTTTGCTCGGGGGTTTGGCTAGAGCCCATGAGGCTTCATGATGCCAATATGGTAGGGAGGACAACGAGTGTGGGTTTAGAGCTTTTGGATTCTATCATCATATATTTGTTGCTACTTATATACATAGACACATAAATTCTCACACGCACTTGACCATCAAAAAAACATACTCTATTCTATTCATTGTATTTGTCATTGTTTCCACAACTCTCTTTTCAACATTTTTATAGATTACTTATACACATTTGTTTGCCAATATCCCATGTATTCAAAATCTCCTATTTTGTCTCTTTTTTATTTACAACAAACAATGCTAACCTATTTTATTCTATGTCTATATCTTTTGCTTTATAATGTTGGACAAAAGCAATAGGCATACAAGGGAATTACTGTATTGTAAATTTTCTATTTCATATTCTCTCTTGCTCCAACAAGTTGATCCAATGCTGCTCACTCTTGTTGAATACCACCAACATGACATGTTAGTACAAAACTTTCCTATTATCAATAAATAGATTTTGTTAACCAACTGTAAATATTGTTAATTGTTCCGCTTACTTTTTTTTGCAATGAAATGTGATTTTTCCAAGAATATAAATTTCCACGTAGGCAATTAATGTACTCAATGACATGCTATGTGATTCAAAAACATGAAACTATCCTTTGCTAATGACCATCTTCCTTTTGTAGGTGGAAATCTACATAATTATAATCATCAGATATGCTCTTCATTGGATAGATATTTACGTAGCACATATTTCATTTAAAATGGTGGATATGAAGAACCAAAGCAATGATCTTTCCCTACAAGGTGTGCAACAAAATGTTATAAAATCCGTGGCATTTTCCATGTCTTTAAAATTCATGACGTTCATCATGAAATTATAAGTTATGGAATTTTCCATGGTTTTTATAACATTTCAGGTTGCATACCATGTAGGCCAAAAGTGCTCTGGTGTACATGTCATATTTTGCATGTGGCAATTCTTTCAAGTCAGTGCTATGTATACTTTCGCTTCAACATGGGTGCTCCACAAAAAATGATTGCCTCTCCCATCTATATAATGCTAGCATTTCAGTAAATAGATTCAATCGACCAACCGTAAATACCATTAATTATTTTTACTTTGTCATTGTCTTTGATTGTTCTGCACATATACTTAGTTACTTTTAATGCTTCCTTTTTTATTCCAACAGGTTGAGTACAACATCTTTTTGGAAGTGAAATAAATCATTATTTGATTAATTTATTGTTTCTTTTGATACCAGGTTGAAGGGATTTAACACTGATGCATCACAAAATGTGTGAGAAAGTATATTTATTAAGTTGCATTGCCAAGAGATCCATTGTGGTGTTGGTTTGATAGAACATTATTTATTGTTCATGCCTTTTGTTGGGTGCTTATTAATTCTTGTTGATAACAGGTTACAGGATTTTACATTGATTAAGATGCATTGTGCAAATAGTGAGTGCGGTGTTGCTTAAGTAGTATACCATTGTTAAAATCATCGTATTTTGCTCTGGTTTCCCATTTCACATCATTCATTTTTTCCTTACATACATATATGTATATGCACAAATTTTTGTATAGATTTACTATTTTGTTTTTCGTATTGCCTCAAAACAAGGCTTGCCTTGTCATTCAATTAAAATAATAATGAATGTTGAATTTCCACGGTATCTCCCATGCATTTTTCATTCTTCTCTTGCTTAGGGCTCTCCATATAGGCCATGCGCCCTCATTATTCCATTATGGTAGGAAGAAAAACAAGCATGGCTTTTGTAGTTCTACATTTAATGCAATACACTTGTTCTTACATATATATATATATGTGTGTGTGTGTGTGTGTGTGTGTGTGTGTATGTGTGTGTGTGTGTATATATATATATATGTGTGTATATATATATATGTGTATGTGTATATATATATATATAAATGTGTATATCTATATATATATATATATATATGTCTAGACAAATTGTTGTATACATTTGGTGACATCTTTCTAATGTTCCCTACAAACAATGTGTAGCTTATAATTCAATTTAAATACCTTGACAAAGTATGCATGTCGTTCGAATCCTAGAATTATGGATTTGATACTACTTATAACATCTTCACTTTTTGCAAAAGCTACTTTTGATGTCCATCATAACTAAACTAATGGAATCACTTTTCCAAAAGACATAACTATACTAATGGAATCACTTTTTCAAAAGAATAATTGTTAATTTGATCTTATGAAGATAGCACATAATGTACAATAATTTAGAGGAACACTTGAAAACAATGATTGCCAAAGCAACAAAACTTGATTTCGAAGCAGAGTGTAAACTATTGCTTGCAGACATAATGAAGATATCTACTCCTGCTCTAGAAAAAGGCTCCACTAGTGAGCATACACTTTGATTTCTCTTTTGCACTTCTAATCATTTCTCATAGCTTTGACTTTTAAATGCTAACTACGATATGCTAAGACTTCTATTTAAGATATATGGACATAATTTATACCTATGTTTGCATCTACATATTTGCACGTTTATTGACTTTCCATCTTTTTTATTATAGCATGGTTCATCAATTTTGCAATTAGTCTTGCTTTTGAATATTTCAAATTAGTTGGATGGTTATATTATATGTTTACACATATTACAATTTGAAAGACACCTGAACAATTTATTTCCACATATATTTCAAATATTTTCTATACATGCAATACTTGACAATATATTTTAATATATATTAAATATTTTGTATATGGCTAATCATTGAGATTAAACTTCTTAATGTCACATTTAAAATCTGCATGAATTGTATAAGTTTTTCTATTATGCAAAAATCAGGAGTGATAAATTATTTATTGCATCAGTTTAATGAAATTGTATTTTATTTCAAGTTTATTTGAATGCTAATCACTCTTGGCTCTTGGTTTCCATTCACATACAAATTTAATGAAAATATATATATATATGTGCTTCTAGGTCTAATGAATATCAAAAGTAGGTCAGAGATAAACTTATCTCATGCCTAGACCAATCTATATAATAGATCACTTCCCAATTGAATATTCAAGCTATTATAACTTAGACATTTACTATTTGAGAAAGGAAAGTGTGAAAAACCTATTAAAAATACATTTACTATATAACATCTGCCTTCACAATTGTAAATTTATGATTTCTTTAAAAAGCTTATTCAACAATGAGGAACATTTAGGGAGATCGTTTGTTTAAGAGGTAAGGTCTAGGCTATGAGTAAAATTTGTCAATAACTGTTCTCTATTTGTCTATAATATTTAGTGCTAGATACATGCAGAATGGAAGAGGTGAAAATATTAGTGACCCTAACCATATTTTTTTTGAGAAACAAAGAACATTTAACTAGAATTGGTCATATGGTAGTAACTATAATGCCAATGCTACACAGAGATAACTAGAAGCAATAAACAAAAGGAAAAATGTATGTTTGTAGGTATATGTATATGTATATGTATATGTATATGTATATGTACATGTATGTATATGCATATATATGTGTATGTGTATGTATATGTATATGTATATGTATATATATGTATATGCATATATATGTTTATATCTATATGTATAATGTTGATGTATAGAATTTTTTGTTTGTATTCCTTTCAGACATATATAGTCTTCTATATATTCCATTTTTTCCTTTGGTTACATTGATCAATGGGTGTAGAATGGTCAAAACCTCCCATGCCCTTCCATTGGTTCACTGATTGGATGTTCAACAAGTGTTGTGTTTTGCAATATTCACTACATCGTAGACATATTGTTGTTGTAAGTTGCTTTTCCTCTTCCTTTTTGGCTTTTTCACACACCTAACCACAAATATATATTGTGATAGTTTTTTGTTCTAAATTTATAATTTACTAGCTTATGGGTTTAACCCTTCTCTTATTGCAGGGCTAGAGATCCTTCAGTGCAAAGCAAAGTTGTACGATTGCCCCTTTTCTTTCTGCATGGTTACATACATTCCAAACATACCAAAATTAGGTATGTCTATACAATTATTCAAATACATTGTATGATTTGAAACAAAACCTTTGTTGTTTCTTTGTTCTCTTCCTTTAAACAAAATTTTATGTATTTCATCTATGGAATTCCATTTTCTACAATTGTTTATGAGGCATTCTATTTTCCTAAAAATTTATTGGAGCCAAAAGAGCTCTAATAAAATGAGTATATGTATTCCAGAACATATAAATTTTTTACCAAGTTCACTATTCTCAGAAACCATACAATTTCCACTTCTTACACATATATATTCAATTGTAATAGAGGAATTGTATGAAAAGTATCACAATAACACTTATTTGTTAGTAAATATTATACATAAGAATTCAGTTCCCCTGTATTGAGTCAACCAACTACAACATTGCCAACCTATGTAATTACCAAGGTCCATGTTGCCTTAAAAAAAAAAACCGCACAAGTCCCCATCAGCTGTGGTATTTTCAGTGTTGGTAGGTTTTTGTTGATATTCCCATTGAGCATATTCATTGTTCTAATATAATGATGTGAATTGTTTTGGTTTCCTTGTGAAAGGAGAAACTCTGTTGTTTATATTATTTAATCCACAACTTCAAGTTTTCCATGTATTAGTATTCATATCTACCTTACAATAATTAAATCATAATCAATCAATTGATTCATGAACTAGACAAAAATATTAAATATAAATGTGCATCTAGTGGGGGCTTACTCCCTTTTCTGCAAAAACTCCATGGGTCAAATCAAGAAGCTACAAAGCATTTTGAGAGGAATTGGGACAATGGGGATTTAACCCTTTATGGTAGGAAAGTAAAGCTTGACGAAAACCTTATAGCTGAAGTGATTGGCTTGTCTGTTGAAGGACACAAATTTTTCTGGGATAGGGTTTTTTCTGATGAAGCAGTGATAAGATTCCCGAAGAAATACAAGGAAAGACTGAAACTTGTGAAAATTTCTAATAGTTTCTTTGAAGTCGACACCATTAAAACTCTCTAGAGAAAATTTCTTCACGTTATTATGGAGTATATCACCTTGGATGGTCATTCCACCAGGGCCTATGGCTATCACTTTGCCCTGCTCAACCATTTTTGTTATAAGGTCATGGTTTCTCTCCCCTACTATCTTTTCTGTTCTTTAAGAAAGAGTTTGGAAGACCACAAGAAAAACCCAAAAAGATATGCTATTTTGCATACTGGTATGATTAGGTTAATTGTTGAACATTTTCAAAATTTACCTACCCCTACTATTGTGGATGTCCCCCCTAAGTCAAAGATGATGATACTAAACCAATTTGTTCGGGGAATGAGCCCAACTTAAGCCTGGTGAGAGAGGTCTTGAGTCCTCCCTCTGTCCAAACTGGTAAGAAAAGCCAAAATCCACAATTTGCTAAAACCTACACTATGTCTAAGCCTAAAAATTCTACTCTCATTCCCAAAGGTGCTAAAAAGAATCTTCCAGTTAAAAACCTTGTTTCGTATTCTGAAGACTCTCTTGATTCTGAGGATTCTGGTGCCAATACTAATTCTCCTTCTGTTGTCCCATCGTCAGATAGAGATGTTAGATTGGGATCGCCTTGATCCCCTGACATAGCTGAAAGCTTCTTTAATCTTGATAGGGAACCCTCTGTTGATTTCATGGGTAGAAGAATTGAAATTGATTTGGAAAAAATGAAAAACACTGTAAAGATAATACTGATCAGAATAATAGGATGGCAAGACATAATGCCATCATTATCAACGCTATGACTGAGAAACTGGACAAAGCTCAATAGGGGTCTTGGTGGTTGATTTGGAAGAGGTTAAGGATAAAAACCAAGAAGAGGATATTGGTATTTCAAAGAGAACCAGGGAAAATTTGAAAAGGAAAGCCCCTCCCATGCCACAGATGATCTAGACTTTTAAGAAGGGTGTTCAGGACATGCAAGACCTAGAGGCTGAGACATAGTCTGTTCTGAAGACTCTGAGTTAGTTTCAGTTGGTCTTTTGTTTGTGCTTCAGATGGTTTTTTGATTGACCTTTGGTCTTTTGTGGTTGGTTGCTGCTTTTTGGTTTTTTCCTTCTATGCCCTGTTTTCTCTACTAGGACTTTTTTGTCCTCTCTCTTTTGTTGTAAACTTGGTGGTTTCGAGTCCTTGTAAAACCCATTTTTCCCTTTATTAAAACAACTATTATAGTATAATACATATAAAATTATATGAGAGCTTATATTTTTGACAAAAATGATTATTAGTAACAAAACTAATTATTTAAAAATTTAAATTTTATTTAATTTTCCACAACTAATTTATTAATAAATTTTTTATTGAAAAATCATTCTCCTAAGATTATTTTCATAATCAATTTCAAACTAAGAAATATTGATGTATAAATCCAAAGATCAATTTCTCGCACTATGCAAACAGTTCTTAATCTCTCGTGGACTGCATTATTTAAAGATAATTAAATAATAATCAATTGATTTACTAATTAATGTAGAAAATTATAGCAAACATAAATTTCTTCTTTTATGCAAATTGTTCTTAGTCTTCAAATGCATTTCCTTATCTTAAGAAAATTAAATAATAATTAACCAATTGATTGATTAACCTACAAAAAAATGTTAAATATACATGTGCATCTATGCCTGCCAACTATTAAACTAAAATACACATAAAATTATATCATATTTTAAATTTTGGAGAGAACTTATTATTACTACAAAAAATAATTAACTTGCAAATATTATCAACTTCCTTCCTTGCTCCCCACTCATTACTCATTTGCGGTAGACCCCTATCAGCTGATCGTCGAATGCCTGTGCATTTGATTGCTAGTTATAGTCTTCTGTAATATTTTAAACTTTTCTTTGGATAGAAATTAAAACCTTATGCCTCGTGTAATAGGGATAATACTTTCCATTTTTTGAGTGAGGGAATTTATCAATTCCATTTGTTATTCTCTTAAAATATATAGAAATAGAACTGAGAGATCCACCAGATTAAAGTGAAAATAATTAATAGTCATAAGAACATTGTATATGTAGTGATTACTACAACAACAATTTTTTAAAGAGATCCATGTATAAATATTAAATATATATTTTTTATTATTAAGAGTTCTTTAATTTAGAATTGAAGTATGCTATAAAGTATAATACACAAGAAGTAGATTTATTAAATTTAAAATAAAAGTTATAGAAGAGGTTAATTGGAGAATTTAGAATCTTTTGACATTTTAACAATTAAGTGTTGTTTTCTTCTAGTTCTACTTTATATTCCAATGGATAAAAGTTAATTATTGAGATGTTGCATCATCTTGTCTGCTTCTTTACTAATTATCTCAATGTTAGGAGGATGATATCATACAAGGTTTTATTTCTACTAGTGAAGTTGAATCCTCGTGGTTATGGCATTGTCTTATAAGCCACAATTTCATTATCTACAATGTATAGCACTAAAAATGAGACTTCATTATCTAAACTAGGTGGTGCCATAGGAACTTGTGTGGTGTGTCTTAAGATAATTAAATAGAATAAATTTTTTGATGGAAATTAATCCTCACAAAAGAATAAAAAATTAGATAGAAATTTCCTTTGAGAAAATTATAGGGTGCATGAATTTGATGTGTGTAGGTATGAGTGCAGTAATAGGTTCCATTGATTTGTGTTAATTTTTTTAATTAAGAAGGAGAAAGGGCCCCTCAACTCTTACATAGTAGAGTAGGATACCAAAACAGCCAAACAACAACAATGACAAGGCTAGCCCACTAAAATAAACAACATAAAATAACACAACAAAGGAAACAACATTCTTTTGACCAAGGTGGTGAATGTTTCCTCCTTACTTAGGGAAACCCTTTTTGGGCTTATTTGTAGTAGGATTCTAATGATTTTGAATCCTAGATCTGGCGTCAGCTTGGATTATTTGAATTTCAGGATTAAATCTTAAGTTTAGTATAAATATAAGATTAATTCACATATTTTCATCTAAGTAATCCTAGATCATAATAGGAAATCAAGAGTACATTAACAAGAGCAATATAGAGAACTTCATGAGCATTTCAAAGGCATTCAAGGGAAGATTATTTAAGTTTTATTACAAGAATTGAACATCATATCATCATGGCAAAGGCATAGTGCATCAAGCATGTAATTGAGCCTATGTGTAGATGTAGTATTAAACATCCATTTGCAAGAATTGTTTCACATCTAATTCAAGATCAAGATCTACATTCTACATGGCTACTTCATGTTTGATTGTTGATTTAAATTCCAAGACATCATTCAAGGTATCATGTTTTCATGAACTTCATCTTCATGTATCATAAGGTTTAATTACCTAAATGGGGTTTGACCAAGGAAAACCCCTATTCCCTAACAATCAACAATTTTTTCTCCTCTTTGATGTGTAATTGTAGGTTTTAGGTTGAAGATCAAGTGGAGAACAAGATTGAAGAAAAGTTGTCAAAGTTGAAAAGTTTCAAAAGTTGTCATTCATATTGTAAGAACATGGAAATGAAGTTACATAACTGATTTAGACTTTCGAGAGCTGGTCACCTATGATTCAAAAGTGTAGACATTGAAGATCAAAACCTAGAAATTAGTTTTTAGAAACCCTATTAGGGACCCATTCATCGCTTTGGGAAAATGAGTCCTCAATGACCCTGAAACATCACTTTTTAGTAAGGTACACATTATTTTAGCCTCTTAAAACCTCCCTTATTGTTATTATAATAGTTAGAATTGGTTTTTGATTGTTATTTTAACATTTTACCCCTCATAAATTGAGTGAAACCCAAGAAAAACCTAGTGGTTTATCATCTTGTTGATTCATTTTGATAAACCCTCAATTTTTCTTCATTTCAATTTTGAAAAAATAAAAATGTATATTTAGAATCTACACATAGATCATCACAAGTTATTATTTCACATAATATACAAATTCTTATTAGTTTAGCTAATATAGGTCTCATAAAGTGAATATTTAGTTAAAAAAAATTATTTTAATGTGCTACTTTGGCCAAAAAGTGGAACTCATTATTGTGGGATTACCCACTTCATATGGTTTTTTAACAAAAAGAGTTGAACACAGAGATATATTAATAAAATAATAAGAAATAATTATAGCCTTTCCCAAAAGAACTAAGCTATCTTCACACCACTCAAATTACTTCTAGATCTTTCCATTAAGGTTTTGTTTATTCTTTCTTCTACACCATTTTATTATGGAGTATAAGGTATATTATTTTTCTGAACACCTGCATTCTTATAGATGTCATGAAATTTCCTAGAACAATACTCACCACCATTGTCAAATCTCAAGAGCCTTATCTTATAATCTATTTATTTCTTAAGTAAAGATTTTGATAGAGCGAATAACCTAGGATCAACAACTACAAAAAACCTTCATGAAAGCGAGAGAGACAACACTACTGTTTCACCAAACAAGGAGCACATAAAATATGAGACGATTATATTACACAATGTATAGGCTTATAAAGCCGTGAAAAATACCAACGGGTGAAAAACTACCCTATGGAAAAACCTACTTGAATAATTAAATGCATAATTAATCCTAAGTTAAAACTTAAGATGGTAAATGTGTTATTTACTCTAACACCCCCCCTTAAGTGCAACTTAGGGAGAATGAATGAAGATGCAATATGCAGTATGAGTCCTGGCTACACAACCATGTTAGGTACCCATTTACAATGCAAAAGGAAATCTCTCACAACTGGATAAAAGAAGAAAAACCTTGTGGGAAAAAACCCCTCTTGAAAAGAGAGAAAAAGAAACACAAAAAAAGGATGCATGGATGGAGGACTTAATCACACCCCCCAAGGACTACATACATCATATATTTACAATCAATTCCCTACCCCCATAAGAGGGAAAGAGAGAGACTATATAGCCTCCCCACAATGTGTAATCACCTACAAAAATGGTAAATACCTAAAGACAAAAAATGATCTAGTGTCGACAAATAACTTGTCTCCCTTTTGGAAGAAACAAAACCAAATACAAATGCAGGTATTCTTCCCAAAGAAGCATGAAAATGTATGATGGTGTCTCTAAAATCTACTCATGTGTCACCAAGACCTTGGAAAATGATGCCACGAACTAAGCAAGAACATGCCCAATCACAATAGAAGGTGACAAAAAAGGTACCACTAGAAACTGATCCTGAACACTCTCCAAAGACTGAAATGAGGTGACAATAGTTGTACCACAACTATTATCAAATAGGAGGGATATACCCTCAAATATGTCCTCCAAATCTAAAATATGATATTCTACAAACAATGAACCAATGCCCTACAAATACGAATCCCAATCAAGAAGAAAATAAAATATTGGTTGTGATGAATCACTGGATGAGCACAATGAATCATCGACACAAGATGAATGGTCCTACAGAACAGGAATGATAGGAGTCTCAATCAATGGCTCTGCACAATGAATCACTGAAGGCAAATGTACATCAACTATCTCTAATGGAGAAGAAGGAGCATCTGAAGAACCCTCACCATCCTCATTTGAAGACTCAAAGTACTCCAAAATCTCAAACTCCTACATAGTAGGATGATCATAAGGTATCATGTCTAAAAAATGAAGAGGCACAAGACAATCTGAAATAAGATTATCTAGGAATGGTTGAGTATCAGGATCTCCATGTATTTCCTAGATTTTAGTCCAAAGAGTATGAGGACACTGAAAATGATCAATAGCATTGAAAGTGGCATCATCAATATGCATTTTAATAACTCCTAGGACACGATCCTATTTGCAATTCCATGCAAACTTCTTACTATCAATACTAGGAAGGGGAACAAGATTATATAGGTATGGCAAAAGATGAAGCCATATCAAGTGCTTTAATATACCATCTCTCCATTGTTTATAATTCCCCCCTTCCAACATAATCACAGCAAGATGTAATGAAAACCCCATAATCAACTATGACAAATCTCCAAAAAAACAAAGATAGTAACCTTCAACAACAAATAGAAACTCCCAAATAATGCAAATGAAGGGAGACCAATATCAAACTTCAAAATATTAAAAACACCACCAAACAATAAAATGTGAGAGAAAATCCTCAACCACTACAAAGGTGACGAAAATACCTTTCCATTGATATGTGGTTTGCAAAAATCGGCCTCCGTTTTTAAAAGATATGCAAAAATGAAAAAAAATGGCCTATAAAGGCACTTCTAGAGCTCTTGGTCACACCATAGGACCACAGAATGCACAAGGGCTAAAAAGGGAGCCTCTCAGGCCAAGTGAACTCCAAATCAACTAGTTTGAGGACAAGGATCCAAAATCATGCCACCAAGCAGCCAATCACCCAAGCAATATCTATCGATCACACCAATGTCTACTGTGAGAGATTGCCAAAAATGCCAAGTGATCCTTTGCTCACACCATTAAAAAAGAGGATATTTAAATAGCCAGAAATCTCCTCACATAGAAAATGTGGGATAATGATCTCCTCAAAATCAACAACAAATAGGGGCCCACTCCACTTGATTGCACAACAAAAACCCTAAATTGAAATATTTGGGGAAAAGTTTATTTTATAAAGTTTTAGAAAAAGATATATCAGAGCCTCACCAAAACCACAGTGTCTGAAATTCGAGCCTCACAAAAACTTCAAATTTGCAGCCTCCATAAACGCCTCCAAGTAAAATCAATGGCAGCATCAAAAAGGGAAATCAAAGACTCTAGTCAACAAATTACAGCAACAATGAACAATCAGGCCTCTCACAGTAAAAGATTGATTCCAATAATAGAATCGCGGCTTGCTTCAAATAGATGATGGCCTATCAACGGCTTGAATCACCCCACAATAAAAGCACACCTCCAAAATTGCACCCATAGCCTCCAAACTACAAAATGAATCATGCCAAAAAACAAAGGATATCACGCCTGGAATGAAGAAATCATGCCCACACAGAAATCAAGGCCTCCACATTCAATCAATGCTTGGTATGCTAAATACTGCATGGGAGATCAACCTCCATGCTAAACGCAAGGAGTTGTATGAATCACTTCACCAATCGGTCTTCAGTGACGGGCCCTCCAGACGGTGAACACTTCCTTGGTGAATGAATGCGCCAGCAATAAAATCGTTCCCCCAGAGAAAATATTTTCGGCCTCCAAAGAATTTGAGCCTTAATGAAAAACATTCCTCAAATAGTGAATTCGGGCCTTCAATTAAAATTGGCCTTCAACAGGAAAGTAGCGCCCAACAGGTAAAAACACCTCCTCCGATGCAAATCATTCCTAGATTGCAATTGTATTCACTAGTAATCAGGAAAAATCAAAAGGAAATTTTAAAATTTAGAAAATTTCAAATGCTAGAAAAATGAATGATCTCATACACTCCAATGAAAACTCTCAGGAACGATTCGTAGACTAGGAGGCTTTGATACCATGATAGAGCGAATAAACCAAGATCAACAACTACAAAAAACCTTCATGAAAGTGAGAGAGACACCATTGCCATTTCACCAAATAAGGAGTATAAAATATGAGATGATTATGTTACACAATGTACAAGCTTATAAATTTGTGAAAAATACCAACGGGTGAAAAACTACCCTACCGAAAAAACTACCTTAATAATTAAATACATAACTAATCCCAACTTAAAACTTAAGACGGTAAATGTGCTATTTACTCTAACAGATTTAAATTCCTTGAACTTAGTGAGAACCTTAGAATTTTCATGGATAAAATAAATTGAGGTGTATCTATAGACATCATTAATAAATGTAACATAATATCAATATTTTCCAAAAGAATCAACATCCATTGGTCTAAACACATCCAAATGAATGATCTCTAATAATCTCTTAGATTTATTAGTTCCAATAGGAGATGATCTTTTTTTCCAAAAACAAAATTCTCACATAAATTATTTTCTCCAATATATTAATTAGAAATATGGTCAACCAATTTCTTATTAATAATGGTTGTGAGATCCTTTTCACTTACATGCCCCAAACATTGGTTTTAGACTAGACATGATTTTCAATGTCAATCAAATTGGTATCATTACAAAAGTGGAGACATTAAGCTTAAACAAAGTTCCAATCTGAGATCCTTTAGCAACCACCAAATTCCTCTTACCAACCTACAAGTAGAATTTTGAAATGTCATATGCATTTCATAATCATTCAACTTGAATACATAAAGAACACTTTTTTCATGTGCTAGAATATGCGAAACATTATCAAGAGTTTAAACTCTCCCATTACTAAAAAACAACTTTATAGATTTCCCTTAATAACAATCTACTTAGTTATTATCACCAAGGAAAAACTCTCCTCCATCATAATTTAAATATGTAGAAAAGTACTCCTTGTATGGATTCATATGGGAGGAGTAGCTTGAATCAATAAGGCAAGAATCATTAGTAATAGTTTTACCTAAAATAAATAAAGCATCATTATCACTATCATTTGAGGATTTTTTTTGGAGGAAACCAAACTTTTTTTCTTGTTGTTACATTTCTTATTAAATTTACATTATTTACCACAGTTTTAAAACTTTACTCTTTCTAGTGATTGAGAATGCCCTTTTGACTTATCCTTCTTCCTTTCACATCTAGGCTTGTCTTTCCCTTTGGACTTTCCTTGTATATGCAAGGCATCTTGGGAACTAAATTTTTTTGAATTTATTCTCATTTATTTTGAGATAAGTTTAGAAATGAAGTTATCCATCTTTGGCTTTGCACCACTATCACTAATAGAAAAAATATATTTTCCCAAAGATTCAAGTTAAGAACAGTGTAACAAGAAGTATTTATCTTCCTTTTCTAACTTAACACTCCCTACTCACCTGTTGCTCCCCTGTCTCTCACTTGCTCTCTACCTGAGTATAATCTCATGGTGGATCTCCCTACTGGGACTTTGAACTTCTCAGTGGAGGGATTTAAGGATAGGTGTCCAGCTGTGGATTCTCAAGGTGGGTTTAATGTAGTGAAAGGAAATGTCCCAGGTTCATTCACAAATGTTGTTCAACATAAAAAGGTTGGGGAGAGCTCTATGCACCCTTGAAATGTGCAGTTGATTCTCTAGTGATTTCTTTGGGTAAGGAAGTTTTAGAATGCATTGACTTATTTTCCAAGACTTCCCTAATTTAGAAGTTTTTTCATTTTTGGCCTTCACTCCCTGATCTACACTAGTGGATTTCCAGAAATTGGTCTCCAATTGTGGAAGGTACGATGGGAATTTATCCTTCTGCTAGAGGATTTTCCATTGGTTTTAGCTCTTCTGAAGATAGACAAGCTATTTTAGATCATGGTTTGAGGGAATGGGATTCTCACCCACTATCCATGAGGCCTTGGATCAATTCCTTCAACCATTTGAAGGAACCTATTGAAACCAACAACTTTTCCTACAAAGGCATCTCATCAGAGGCTTGATGTGTTTGGCCAGTCTATTTTATTAGGTTTTTCTTCCTAGTTGTATGCTTTGATTGTATAAATCCTTTTTCATAAAAGGGATCAGGGCCCTTTCAAAATCCATGCTTACTTAATCAAAGAAATCTATAGATGTAGTCTAATGTAAAATTAAATTAAAATCATTTTAATGATCTACAGTAGAATCACCATCCTTTATTTTTAATGAATATAATAATATTTTGAGATACAACTTATTAGTAAGACTTTTGGTTTGGAAAATATCACCTTTCCTCTCCCAAAACATGTATGTGGTAGATTCCTCAAAAAAATTCAAGAGAATAAAATCTAAAGACACAATTGTATGGTTCCTTGTGTCTTCTTATCAATCTTCAACCAATCTTCATCAAACATTTCAAATATTTTTTTCATTGAAAAATGCCAATCAATGGTCTCTTTCTTCTAAGAGATCTTCCATATTTATCTTCCACATCTTGTACATAGATCCATTGAAATTTTCAATGTCTAGATGATTTAGAATCCATGGTATACAATCTTTTTGACAATTTTACAAAACCCACAATACAAAAGCTCACATTGCAGCCAAAAAACCTTCAACACTTAATGGAAATTTATCCCTCTCTTAAAATAACCATTAGTTGTGATAAAAGATGTTTTAAATCAAGGTGAAAGTACAACAACATTAAATTTCATAATATATATATACAAATATAAATAATATATGCTTATCCAAGATTACTTGCAAATATTATGTATGTGACAATATATTAAACAAAAGAAAGAAGAATAGGAAACACAAGTGACACAATATTGTATGGAGAAACCCTTGTAGGAAAAATATCTACACTCAAAGAGACCTAATTATTTTATTAATTCTTCAAACGAGTATACATCAATACAACATATCTCCTTGGCAATATTCTAGCAACGCATTCTTACATCTTTAGCTTGCAAAATAAACATACATACTGATAACCCAATGAACCAATTTATAGAAGATATGGAGATGATAATACGACTATGGTATCTCAAAAAAAGTGGTAAAGACACATGCAAAAACCCATACACCCTCCTTAGTGGATAACTCATACACAAATTCATGATGTTCACATGGTAACTTAACCTAGAACTAATAAGAATTAGACAACTTTGAGTTCATCATTGCTCCCTGGAGACTCCAACAACTAGCATGCATTCTATAAAAAGAATGAAACTCTAACATGCAACAACATGTAAGGGGTTGACTCTTCATCTCCCATTTGGATACCTAAGAAAAGGAATATGCACTTTAAATTATTAGCCACCATCAATGGCTAGATCCTCCTTTATGAATGTAATTATAAATTCTCATAGATAAATTAATTGTAGAATTGTTATCCCTCGCATTCTTTGATATCTATGTACATATTCCAAGGATCGTAGACTCACATGAAAATTACTTAGGATTCTAAGGTTAATGTTACCTTATCCTAACATATATTTGATTTTTTGTACATATTTTTGGTTGGAAAATAATAAACAACATACATATCAATTAAATATTAAGTAGATCAAGGGAAATATCTTTGAAATATTTTTCCATAGTTCTCTTTATGGTGTTCTCTATATATGGATTATAAGAAAAGGCACCCCCTTGTAAATTAATTAACACTTGATATTTACTATTGAATTAAGAATCCTTGCTCCATTAAATTTTTCAATTGTAAAGAAAACATAAAAACCATCAAAGCATGAATAGAATATATCTTCTTTTCTCTTAATACAGTATGCTAAGAAATAAAAATAAAATAAAAAGTATAGAATTTAGGAAAAAGAGTTTAGTATTATCAGGGGTGCCAAATGTAAGTATGAAAAATATAATCAATTTGAGAATTGAAACTAATATTTTAAACTTGTATTATAACTTCATGTAAACCTTTGATAAAACATCAAATGGATACACTCTTAATAACATTTGTTACTTGTGTTGGATAGAATTTGTTTTCTCTATCTAGGCTCCTTGATGAATGGAGGAATAAGCTCTAATTTTTAGAACATTGGGGTGAAATTAAATAGTGAAGATGAAGTCTTAGATCATGAAGTTGGTCTATAATTATTAGATGTCATGGGGAGAGGTGGAGATGAGATCATTATTTTTAAAAATTATGGAGAGAAATCAAGAATTTTTTCCCAATGACTTGGAGCTTAGATCTTTACTTGGGGAAAGTCCCCCTATAACCTCTCATGTGATGTGCAATGAACCTTCATTCACAATGCAAGAAAATTAGGAGTTGAGCACACAAATTGGGTTACCTACAATGATAGTCGAGACCAAGTGAGCTAACTACAAGAATGAGGTGAAAATTAATTTGACAATTATATGGAGATGAGTAGATAGTCAATCCATTTGATGAGTGAATTGATAATATTTAATTTTTATTTTGAACTAACTAAATTGATTGACTTGTTAATGGTGAGTTAATTAACTATATTAATTTTAATTAACTCTTTTGATTGGTGAGTTAAATACATTGATTATTTTTCTTAACTATTTTGATTGAATAGTTAAATCATGAAATGAGTTTATTAGTTGCCAATGACACAATCACTTAGAAGAGGATAATTTCATTTGACATATATTTTCATGGCTTTGATAATTTTTGTTTACAAATGAATGACTTGCACTTCTTAACTTTGTAGAGAAATCTATCAATTTAAAAAGATAACTTTAATATTATTGTTTGGAGTTGAGAAAATGCTTTGTTTGCAAATGATTAAAGTAGTTAGTAGTGGTTATTTTTTCTTCCAGTATGAAATGATATATGTGTTTCTAGTTGATGTTTTTAAAGACTATTTTTGTTCCCTCAATCTTAGCTATCTACGAACAAACTGAATGCTTAAATAAGTAACAAATAATATTACAAAATTCTAAATTGTTTATGATTAAATTTAAATTGTATGATAAATTTTCCTCTTCTTCTCAACAAAAAATTATTTATGTATAAATATTATGAATGATTTTTTTTCTTTTCTAAATAAATAGATTGAAATATTTAAAATGGATTCAATTATTATTGTACAACATTTTAAATTTTGTCATAAAGAGTTTTATTTAATTTTAGATGATCATCACTATAATGATTATTTTTAAATCAAATTATCTTAATTTATCCAATGAATTGAATTTATCATGTTACAAAATTTGTATAATTTTAACTTTAAATTATTTAAAATCTCCAAAAAAAACAAATTTTTTTTTTTTTTTATCAAATACAATTTCTTTTTAAATAATATGATATTGTTATTATTATTTCATTAAGCTTTATTTATAATTTTATAAATCAATCTGTAAACAACTAAAAGATTAAATTCAAAAATATATATTTTTTAAAAACACTACAATAAAATATAATTCTCAATAAGATTGTTAAGACAACTAGAGTGAACAGAAACTTTTCTTTTTCCCACTAGCAAAACAAATACTACTCCAAACACATGTAAAGAATGCGTCTCACAACATACTGAGAGGGGAGAAAACAGAGCAAAAGGGAATTTGTCATAAAGATATATAATAAAGGAATGCACTTATTGAAACAAGCGCCCGTACAAGCAATGGATGGCTCACAACATACTGAGAGAGTAGAAAACATAACACACAAGGAAATTTGTCATTAAGATATATTATAGCTAATGCTTTCCATTTATTTATGTGCAGACACTGACAATGCAGTGCATAACACAGACTTATTTACGTCTAATGCAGGCAAACTGTGACGTGAATTTAGTAACCTCCTCCTCCATTGCCCGCGCCGGATCCAGACCCAGCCCCGTAACCCGAGCCACTTCCTGAACCTCTTCCATATCCACTGCCAGACCCAGACCCCGAGCCATAGCCGCTGCCGCTGCCTTCACCATGCCCACTACCAGAACCTGCACCGTAGCCACTCCCAGAACCACCACCCTGACCACCGCCCTGGCTGCCTGCTCCTGAACCTGCATAGGATCCGGCACCAGAACCAGCGCCAGAACCAGCACCAGAACCGGCCCCAGAACCGGCTCCAGAGCCAGAGCCAGAACCAGAACCTGAGCCAGAGCCAGAGCCAGAACCTGAGCCTGAGCCCGAGCCGGAACCTGAACCAGACCCTGAGCCAGAGCCGCTTCCACTCCCTCCCAGACCCAAGCCTGCCCCTATGCCCAACCCCACGCCTACACCCAAGCCTCCATCTCCGCCTAGGCTCAGCCCCAGATCACTTCGTACAATCCGACCTTCCACAGTGCATGCAAACACAAGGGCGGTCGCAACGACCATAACAAACGACTTGTAATTCCACATTATATTTAACTCAAGCTTCTACTAAGACCTTCACTGTATATCAAACAAGTCTGGTTATTTGTTTACTTACAAGCTTGCAAAAGATACTAGTATGAATTGATATACTGAACTAAGATGCAACTCAACTGAATTATGAATATGGCTTGTGGACGCTATCGCGAGATACTGTAAAAGCCAGTGCTCTGCTAATGAGAAGTGAATGCATGGGGTTTTATAGACTTAAAAAGTGCACCAAAAGTTAAATGAAGGTGTCAAATTCTATGATTTATTATTTGTGTGTGGTGGAAAGCAAAGCATCGTGTCTGTGGTAGAACTAAACTGGGGCCAGGCTGAGTGCTCCATTATTTGTAAGTGGGTGGCCAGTGATGAAGCATGTTTAAATAAGTCGGCAAGATGATCATAACATATGAATACTCATATTGCCATTCTTTGGTGTACGATCCAGTTAGTGGGATTCGTAAGTAGAAACTTGTTTGTGAGGAGTGCCAATTGTTGACTATCTATTGGCCAGTGGCCACATTTTCTGCGAGTAGTATAAATTTATATATCAACAGAAGCCAATAAAATCATTCTCATTTGCTATACTCGTGTGAAAAGAGACAGGTAATTTGACTTCTGAGATAACTCGATAAGCCTCCTCGAATGCGTCTTATACTTTTGTAGTGGACAGTGTACATATCGTGCGTGAAGTCTTTTATTCTATTATAATAGTCTTCTGCAACCTTTTAAGCTTTTCTTTGGATAGAAATTAAAACCTTATAAGTCGTGTAATACGGATAAGAATTTCTATTTTGGAGTGAGAGGGAATTCACTTATTCCATTTGTTACTCTTAAAATATATAGAAGTAGAACCGAGAGATTCACAATATTACAGTGAAAATAATTATAGTCATAAGAGCATTGAATATGTACTGGGCACTATAACAACAAATTTCAGCACAAAATATTTTTTTTATCATTAAGAGTTCTTTTAAAATTTTAAATCAAAGATATAGAAGAGGTTATTTGGAGAAGTTAGACAGATTTGAGATTTTAACAGTTAGATTTTGTTTTTCCTAGTTTTATTTTGGATTGTAATGGATAAAAAATTATTATTGGAATGTTGCATCATCTTATCCATTCATTTACTAATTATCTAAATGTTGGAGAATGTTATCACATAAGGATTTATTTCTATTAGTAATGTTGAGTTCTTATGGTTATGGTAGTGTCTTATAGGCCACAATTTCATTATCTACAACTTATATCATTAAAAATGAGACTTTAATATTTAAACTATCTAGTGCAATAGGTAGTTTATGTGGCTTGTCTTAAGATAATTGAATAGAATAAATGTTTTGATGGAAATTGAACCTCATGAAAGAAAGAAAAATTAGATAGAAATTTCCTTTGAGAAAAGTAGGGTGCATGATTTTGGCATGTGTGGGTATGAGTGCAATAATAATTTTCATTGATTTATGTTATGTCTATTTTGTTTTATTAAGTAAAAAGGGGAAAGGCCCCCCCAACCCTTACATAGCAGAGTAGAACACTAAAAGAACCAAAAAAAAAAAAACGACAAGGTGAACCACTTGGCAAGCCCACTAAACTAACCAACAAAAAATAACATAATAAAAAAACAACACTCTTCTGACCAATATACTAATCTTTCCTGTTATTGAAAAGAAACATCAACCTATACTTAGGTATAAATATGATTTTCTTGTGCATGATTAATACTCTTACAGTTCTATTGTTTTATGCATATAATATCTTTGATTTGAATAGGGAGGTTTCCATCAAACAACCAATAATTCCAATCATGTAATTCATGGCCTAGATTAGTTAATCCACCAGTCATTCTATTTCCTTCTCTTGTTTCTTTTTTGCTTAATCAAGTATTTCCTAGATGTTATCCTTATTTTTTACTTTCTAAAATTTCTAAAATTTCATGTTCATTAAAATCACATGCCTTGTCAAGTTGGTCTCATAAATATCTTGTTGGTCTTCAAGTCACAGATGAAGTTTCTTTGTCACCTCAACTTAATCAAGTAAAAAAAGTAATGTTCAAGTTGATAAGTCTAGGTCATATAATTTCATAATCATTTTGTAGTATCAAATTTCCTATCATGTCAAAGTAGTTAATTTTTTTCCATAGTTGCAAGTGGTTTACAATTAAGTTCAATCTCCTCAAAGTATCATAAGTTTATCTAAGTCAAGTCATACAATCTATGATCTAAGTCTTGAAATATAGGTTCTCAATATATATTGAGAAGTATACCATCACAAGTACATTTCAACACATGTATTCCCTTATAACTCATAATTAGTCGATAGCCCGATGAATTGGATTTTTCGTGTTAGGGTGTGTTGACCGGTAGGGAGGCACCGGTTTTTGGTGGTGACGTGGAAATTGGTAATTATGTGGGTCGGTGGCATGGAGAATGGTGTCGCCATTATAGGAAGGTGAATGGTAAACTTGCAAAACTTGAAAACCCAAGGAGGGAAATACCACAATGAGGATTAGCTCACAATATAAGTAATTGCAAAACTTGTTACAAAGGCTCATTGCCAGAGGAGCACACAACCCTGAAAGGCTCACAACCAAGGATCACTACTAGAATAGAAAATGAAGATAGAGAAGAAATGTTACATAGATAAACTAATATCAATGCATCATAAAATCCACCATAATTGCTCCAATACCTCTGTAGTCTATTTAAATGATTGCATATAGCTTCTACTCACAACATCTGATAAATCAACACTTGAAAGTTCACACTTCTTTGCTTAGTTTCACATATTACAACTCTTCAATTTACATCATTTGCATCACACACTTCACACTTTCATCTATCTTTATCTACCTCAACAATTCAACTCATACTTATACCATCCTCAACCAGGTTGAAACATTTTGAAGGTTGAATATACATCTCAAACATGCAAATTCAAATTGGGTCAATGCCAAAACACTTCTATGGTGGATAGAAGTGAATTCAGACCACATCAAAACTTAATTGGGACTCAAATAAACAACACTACTCAACCACATGCTACCACAAACAATATTTATCCTTCACATGTAGTGTAAACAACCTGTTTGTTTGTTACATGTACAAACACCATTAAAATTTAAAGTACATGCTTCCTCAAACCCAAAGATGACTTGTGAACTACACACCATGTTTGAAAATGATCTAGAATATTCCTCAAATATCTTGAAATTAAAAAAATCCTTTACAACAACTTCCACCTAAAGAATATACAAACCTAGTACACTTAGAATACTTTGTGATACACTATTACATGAAAAACTATCTTTCAAAGCACCAAACCTCAAATCCTTTTGATTGAGGTAAACTACCAGCACCACCAAAAATCCTTCATAACTGCAAGACCTGAAGCATAACTGTGGAGAAATGTGGAGTAGAAACATTTCTCCTAGACAACTCTCTAATTCATAGTCACACACTAGTGAACACAATTTCACTATATGACGATCTAGCATACCATCTCTTGAATATAAAACCTCTAAACACCTCTCACCAACATATATGAATCGCATAGGTGGATCTTCAACCTAGAAGAAATGTGGCGAAAAGAACAAACATCTCTTTGTAACCCAAAACAACACATCATATTTAGCACTATATAGAAGATTATCAAAGAAAAACCAAAGGTTAATACTAGTAGCTTAATTGATGATAACATAATGCAACAAATCAAAGCATAGACAACACCAACTATTCATCTTTCAACATCAATATTCTTCAACACATATAGTTGAGACAAATGACAACACAATCTTGCTGAATCAATAAAAACACCAATCTACACAAAGTAGAAAACCTAAAAGCACAGACACATACAAGATATAGAAGCAACTCTATAACCCAAATTTGGGTTGAAACTAATTGGTTTATGGTTCAATGTCTCCTAGACTAGCAATATTTTTCTAAATTCTAAGTTTGAATGTGGTGTAAAGTGTTTAAGTGTTCTTCTTTATGACTATACAAGTCTGATAGTAAAATTTTTATAGGAATTCAACATATTTGTGATTTTGCAATACAAAAGACAATTATGCAAGAAATTTTCAAAATATTTAATGATTAATGCAAGCTGAAAATGCATTTTTTAGAATTTAAGGAAAATAATTTGACTGATCTTATCTTGAAAAGTAAAAAAATGGAAAATTTCTATGATTTGCAATAATAACAAAGCACTTTTCCATTTTTTCACTATATGCATATGCCAAAAAATGCTTTGAACACTTTCAGATTCGATTACAGATTTAACATGTCCTAATGTAGATTTTTAAATACAAGTATGATGTAGATCTAACCTATGATTAATTAAATTAACTTTATTCAAAATTTGAATGGAAATTACTATGCAATTTTTTATCTTTTCAATGCTCTTTTATTAAAATTGGATGCCTAAATGATGAATTCAAAAGAAATTTATTACTAAACTAAGACTTAAGATGATATGGTTCAAATTTTAAAAGGTGTATAATGCAAAAATAGTCAAGTTCACAATTTTTTTCGTAGGAAAAGGAATCCTAGGTCTACTAGATAGATCACTAAAATCAATCCTTTTCCAAAAATATTGGGAATCTAGATCAACATGGATGTGAGATTTACTTACAAACTAGAAGGTGAATCAATCATCCCTACATCTATATTCTTTGGGAGATTTGATGGATTATAAAATTAATTTTGATATGATGCAATGATGTAACTATCTAAAATTTGAAAATGAAGTTTTTTGTTATGAAAACTAAGAAATTGAAAGAAAGAAGACAAAATTGGAATCAAGAAATGCAAGAGGTTGACATAGATACACCTATCATATAAATTTGAGCTTGATATTGTAGATCTATGGTGAAAGGAGACCCCAAATTGTCTTACCCCTTTCTCAAATATGAAGATATAGGCTCTAGGACACACCTTTGTAGCTTCTTTCCTTTGGTTGTTGTTATTAGAACATTATCTATTGATGAGAAAACCCAAATTATTTTAATTTCTAACCTATAGGGCTTTGATTTAATAATAAATAAATAGTCTTCAATCCTCCTCTAATTCACTTTAGATCTACAAGCTACACATATGAACTAGAGGGAAAGGTTGTGTCATATAAGGGCTTGCCTAAGTCAAACTCTATGTTAGTATGAACTTACCTCCAAAATGTAAAAATTAATGATAAAAATAAATCTTGTCTGTTGATGGATAGAGGCTAAATGATAAATGAGTAATGAATTCATAATTTTCTTCAACTCACCACTCAAATCTAATCTCCTTGATGGATTGAAGTCACACTCATCACCTTCAAGGATCAATTGTTGCTTGAATTGATTTGATTTGAGTAACTATAGGTGTTAGTGGTAAAAAACAAAATATATACAAAAAATGAACAAAAATCACTTAAAACTTGACATGGTTCCTAAATGATAAAATGTTGCAATAATCCTAAAAAAAATTATCTTGACTACTCTTGAGTGATTTTTGAATTACTTTCCTCAATAGTTTTTCTCAATCATTTCTTATTAAATAAAATTATGAAAATACTTGTATTTATATGCAATTAATCTAATTTCCTAAAAAATGAATCCTAATAGCTGACAATTAATATTTGAATTTCAAATAATAAATTACTAATACTGATATATTTAAATTTGGAGCAAAAATAAATAGTCTAGGGTTCCCTATGCCCTAGACTAGATTCCTTCATTTCAAGAATCCAAACTATCAGGGGTAAAATATATTAAATTCCTACTTTGATTTTCTATGTTTAAGTTTTTGATAAATATTATACTACAAGTAATTAAGTGCAAAATTAGGAAATTAGCTAAATAATTAGGACCAAAAGGATAGGGGAAGCAAAACCTAGTGTGAAATTGTCAAGGGTGACAATTTTCAATGCTACAATTTGATAAAAAGAAATGCACATTGAATGAATTTAAATATCAGAGAATAGAAATAATAACCAAATTTAAATGTTTACCATTTGGCTTTGAAGAGGAACATGAAATAAGAGGTACTTGACAAAATTTAAATATGAAATTTTAAAATTTAGGAGCCAATTTAACATAATGCAAGATTACTCTTGCATCTAGAGCCTTGACTCAAAAAAAGTAAGTGGTAAAATTGAGCTAGATAGTTAATATATGAACATGGTAGACAAAAATAATCATGATAAATATTCAATATATGAAATATATTTGAATATAAATAAATTAAATTACAATAAATTAGAAATGTGTAAATAGGATGAAGTAAAGAATAAGAGAATGAACCTAAAATTATAAATGATTACGTCATTTGTTAATATATAAATAATAGAAAACTAAATAAAAATTGATATGAATATACAAATTAAAATTTTGATATATTTCTATATTTTTTTTCTAACATTTATCATTAAGTGTATATGTTATATAAAGCATATATCTAAATAGCTAAAATATTATCATTTTTATTTAAATCTATACAAAAAATACTTAAATACTAATAATTCAATAGTTAGTTAATTAATAACAATTTAATAATCAAATAAAATGATAATTTAACAATGAAAAAATAAATAATAATTTTTGACTTTATGCATATATAAAAATAATAAATAATTATTTTATTTTTATTAATAAAAAATAATCTTATTTAAATTTTTTTAAAAAGTATTATAAAACCAAAATTTAAACTTTATTATTTTTAAAAGTTAAATTACAATAATAGTATGTTTTCTTGCTATTAGAAAAAATGTCTAAAAAATGGATTTTTCTTTTAAATAATTGGATTGAGATAATGTGATCCATAATAGTGGTTTACAATTTTTAGTAAAGCTGGACTTGAAATTATTATTTTTAACTAAATCTTCACATTGGGCACCTATATGGCTAAACTATGAGGAATTTGAAGATGGTGCAAACTAGAGTCTCATCAAATTTTGTCGTAGATTCTAAAATATATTTTTAAAAAAATTTTGGAATCAAATTGCAATTTTTTCCATCTCCCACGAAAATAGATTTTTTCAGGAAAACAACATTTTAAAAAGTGACACTGCTTGTATAGCGTATAACTTTTTTCCATGAAGGATAAAATTCTAATTCTTTCAAATTTAGATTTTAACTTTGATATCTAGTGCTTCCACTTGGTTAGATAGTTTTTATTGAATATTTTTTCTTAATCAAGTTTCAAAAGTCAAACAAATTACAATTTACAGTGTATAGCGTAACTTTTTTGTATATGTCAAAATTTAATTTAATTTTTTGTTGGATCAAGGACTTCAATATCTGGTGCACTCATATTTTTCAATTTTTTTTGATAATCTTCTATTTTTCCACATGTGAAGAACAAAGAAATTCATTTTCGATGAAAAACCTATGTTTAATAAAACTTTAAAAATACATAACAAAACCAAAACATATTAAAATTATATTCATTGGATAGCTTGTTCTGAGGAATACCATAATCATTTGAAATAAATTTTAAATGAATTCATTTGATCCCCAAAATCTAAATCAAAAGTGATTTTTTATCAGCATTTTGATAGGTGTAAAGGAGACGCATTTATAGGTATGGTTTAAAACTAGCGAGGTTCTATCCAAGGGGGTTTGATCTAAGGTGATTTGATCAAACCCTCTTCAATTGGAATCCTTAAAATGGAACTTTTAAGGCTTAAATCATTATATTTTCTAAAATATGTGATTTCAGCTAAAATTCGTTCCTCTAAATTGTAAACCACTATTATGACAACACCCTAATGCAAAAATTATTTGATGTTGTGTATTCTTTTTAGTTGTGATAATTTATTTTGTCTAATAAATATTAGATGATCATAATTATTTTTATGATGAATAGTATATATTTTATAATAAATTATATATAAGTAAACTACATTATTCTATATAAAAGATGGGGTGAAATGAAATTATATTATAAAAAAAATTATGTAAAAATTCATGGACCAAAACTATCATTCAGATTTCTATATAGTTAAAAAAAAATTAATGGGAGGAGAATAAGAATCTTGCTAAGGGGTTTGGCCTATTCATAGAAGAGATCCTAGCCTTTAAGAATAGGCCCCCAACTCATGATGGTGTCCTTTTATCTTTTCTTTTTTCTTGATCACTCAAAATTGTACCAACAAGAGAAACAACAATATAAAGCCAAAAAAACTTCACATGACCAAAAATATTATGATCATAATAAAATACAAAAGATTTCCCACATGATGAGACAAAGCAGTCACAACATTTATAGTAAAACTTGTGGAAACTAAACCTATAACTACTATTATTCACTAGGGGAGAGGGGCTCATAGTGGAGTGGGGTCCAATAGTGGGGATAGAAGTAGTCCTCAGTGGGTCCCATAGTGAAACACCTTAATATCCAATTGCAAAACACTTTTTATCCATAAAATACACAAACTAACAAATCATGTGATGCCACATCAACGCACCAATAAAACATGACTTAGTGCACCACTATCATTCTCACTTTTATTTTAGGCCTTTTTTGGATACCTAAACAAAAAGAATGTTGATGTGGCCCTAAAAAAAAAAATAGGAACACGTGAGTTATCAAATAAACTATTGTGAAAAATTAGGAGTTATTTGAAATCTCTACGTAGGATTTTGAGAAAGGCAAAATTAGGATGCTCCACTATGAGCCCCTCTCGTGTATCAATAAGCTATCAACCTATAATGAGATTCATTTTATCTTTTCTTCTTGTTGATCAACCAAAAATTGTACAAGCAAAAGGAATGAAAAAATAGAACCAACAAAATTTCCCTTTATCATGTCATATCCTAAGGTACAGAAGATTAACCACATGATAGGACAGACCAGTCACGACATCTATACTAAAAAGGTTGTACGAGCCAAGCCTGTAGCTACCATTCTTTACTATCAAGTTACTCGTTTAATTACAACTTTCCGAATTGGATTAATTTGTGTATTAAAATCTAACATTTAGTGTCGTCTTTATGGTTTTGACTGGAAAAGAAAAAAACTTGCTGGAAATCTCTGTTTCAAGTCTGAATTTAACTAAAGGGAAATATGAGGAAATGGAAAATGCACCAGTATAGATATTTTCACACTATTATGCACAAACTGCCAAAAACTGAGAGAGCTAACTTGAAGTTAAAGTTTGCATTCATTTGCCTATGCACTTGCAGTTGTCATTTGACAATTTGAATAATATAAAACTTCCAATAGTTATTATTTTATTTCTAATGACAACTAAATTATACAATAGCAAATAGATTCTGCTCAAGATTCTGATACAAACCTATTTTCTCCCCAACGTAATAAAAATAACTAATACAACTAAATGCAAACCTATGCAGGAAATCCCTACACTAATCCCATCTACTTTGTGGGTTGTGCAAAGAAAACGCCGGTACAAACAATGGATGGCACACTGACACAACATACTGAGAAAGCCGACAACAGAACACAAAAGGAAATCTGCCATGAAGATATGTTACAGGTAATCTTTCTATACACTTATGTGCAATCAGTGACAATGCAATGCATCGCACGTATACTTATTTAGCATTCTTCCCCACTAATGCCAGCGTCAGATCCAGACCTAGCCCTATAACGTAAGCCACTTCCCGATCCGCTTCCATAGCCGCTGCCAGAGTCTGACTCCACACCATAGTCCCATAACCAGAGATTGCCACCGTGGCTGCCTTCTCCTAGAACTTGCATACCTGCTGGCGCCGGAGCACACCACTACGCCAGAAGCAGGTCGGGAACCAGACCCGGAGATAGAGTCGCTTCCAAGTTCGTCCTGGCCCAAACCCAGCTCTACACCCTCCGTCACTTCCCTGGCTCAAGCCCACATCGCTTTGTACAGTCCTGTTCTCCATAATCCATGCAAACACAATAGCAACAGAAATTACCATAACAAACGATCTGCAATTCCACATTATGTTTAACTCGAGCCCTTGCACTAAATCAAGCAAGTCTGTCTGATATTTTGTTAGCTTACTGACCTTCAAAAGCTTCTATTATGAATAGATATACTGAACTCAGCTGAAACTCAACTGAATTATACATATGGTTAGTTGACGCTATCGCAAAATACTGTCAAAGCCGATGCTCTGCAATTGACAAGTGTATGCAAGGACCATTATAACTTAAAAGTGGATCAAGTTGACTGAATGTGTCAAATTATTTGAGTGTTTTTTTTAACGAAGTAAAAATTCAAACAATCAATAGAACTTTTACAACTACTTCTATTGAAATTGTCAATAGTTATATCTATTTTTGTTTCTCAAACTTTACATTTTACCATCAATCATTGTACTAAATAATATTTATGAATGGCCATGAAAGACAAAGCGTCCTTTCTGTGGTAAAACTAGAGTGGGGCTAGGCTGAGTGGTCCGTTCCTTTAAAGTTGGTGGCCAGCGATAAAGCATGCTTAATGAGTTGGCAAAATTTTACTACACTAAGAACTATATTGCCAGCCTTTGGCGTACGATTTAGTTTGTGAAGACTACAAAGTGCTGACTCTCCGTTGGCTAGCAGTGACATTTTCTGCGAGGTGTACTGTAAATGTATAATACTAACGTGGGCAAATGGATATCGCTTGAATATTGGTGGGTATGGATGTATCTTATTTTATTATCATAATTTTCTACAACGCTATAAGCTTTTTTATGGGCTGATTTGTGGAAATAAATAAAAACTAGCACTTGCACCCCAATCAGGTGCAATGCATACGCCGAAAGGTTTAGAAAGTGTACCAGCCTCTTTCACCGTGCATAGTACAGTGCATAGTACAGGGGACTTATGAGGAAAGTGAAGGGTCAAGTGAACAGAGCTTGTAAAATTTTTGCAGGCCCATAGTACTCGCTGTCAATCCGACAGCAGGAAGCTTGAAACTTTTTGCTGACATCAGACTGGAGGAGATCCTGGTGGGGTTCCTCTGCGTAATAGTCTATCGGCTAATAAATATTTTTCACATTAATGTAGTGTAAACTATTGACTTCATTTGTCATTGGCATAAAACCAATCGAGAAACAATAAAGAAATTTTCTATACTTTTTCTATTCTATGGTGAAAAAATTAATAGTTGTAAGGGTATTGAATTTTTGTTCTAAGTTTATTATTGCAGTTAAATTTGTATGGCTATGGTAGCACTTTTAAAATGTCACGTAAGTTGATTCTTTAAAATTTAACTCTTTAATATAAGTAAAAGTTTGGCATATGCATTAGGAGGCTTCATTTAAAATAGTTGAATTGTAAAACTTAATAAGTAGGAGGTTTTTTCCACATCATGTCAAATTATGATATATTGCTATTATGATTCAACCGTGTAGTTTAAAGCCAAACTCATTGACTCATGAAACATGGATCGATGAGTTTGACTCGAAACTACATGGTTGAATCCTAATAGCAATATCATAATAGTAAAACTTATTTAATAATTGGATATATATTTTTTGGAAAAGTTAATGTTTGAGGTGGTTGGTGTATATACAAATACAATAATTATTTTCATTATATTTCATTATCTTTTGTTGTCTTATGTGTTTGTGTTTTCTCTATTTAATCATGTATTTTCTAGTGTTTTTTCCTTATCATATTTATGCACTAACTTCTTCTATAATAAATTGTTCTTTTGTTTGTTATTTTTATCATTTGAATAGAAAAGGGATATATGACACCCCTCAAACTATTTGCACACATTTTTTAAGACTATGCAATCAATTTGAAGTAAATGAAGAAAGTCTTTGATAATGACCAAATATTAAGAATTTCGTGAAAAAATGAAGATTCAAACATTATGAAATAATTAATCCATCCCCAATTTCCTCCAAATATGAGGATATGTGTTATGCAAAATATTATAAACTATATATTGACATAATGAAATTGTTGGGATGTGAAGCCCAAGGTCATTCGACCCTTCATCTCCTCCCAACTCTTCGTATTCATGGCTGAATATGAGTGTATAAGTATAGTTCATGTATTGTTGTTGGATCATTGGTTAATATAAGATTATTCCCTGCTTTCCTGGTGGACGTAGCCATTTATGGTGAACCACGTTAAAACTCATGTTATGTTGTTATGCTGTTATGTTATGTTGTGTGACTTCTAATTCTTGTTTTTATCTGCTCCTTTAATGCTCCACAATTGGTATCAGAGCTCGGTTAGAGCCAAGGAGTAGATATGGAAGATAGTGTACTTCTGTTAACCGAAGAAGAAATTGAAACAAATGCTTGGGTGCTAGATACGGGAGCTTCGTTTCATGTTACTTCATGTAGGGAATTTTTCAAACCTTTCAAAATGGTGTTTTTGGTAAGGTCCTTCTTGCAGATAATAAATCTCTTGATATTGTTGGCATAGGAGATGTTTTGTTGAAACTAACAAATGGAAAAAGTTGGTTGTTAAGGGATGTCAGGTATGTCCCTCAACTGAAACATAATTCAATTTCAGTTGGGCAATTGAGTTCTCAAGGATGTGGAGTCACTTTTGGACTAAGTAGATGGAAGGTGACAAAAGGAGCCCGAGTGATTGCAGAAGGCAGCAAATTAAACACTTTATATGTGCTGGAGAGTCACAATGAGGTGGGAGCTGCGAAGGCAATGGTGGATAGTGACACGGAGCCCTGGTTCAAGAGGCTTGGTCACATGGGCATGCAAGGTCTTGAGAATTCGCACAAAAGGAATCAATCTCCGAAGCTGAAATCAATGAAAGGTAAGAAGAGGGTCACGTTTGATCTTCCAGAGGAGCAAGAAGAAGTGAGGAATTCCTTGAAACGTAAGGTGAGAAATTATGATCACAATTCCACAAGTAAGAAGTTAAAAGCACAAGTAGTGCCTCGTGAAGAAACAGTTGCTGCTGTTGTTGAATGTGGAATTTCGTTGATGGAAATAGATGAAACTCCCTTGGTTGCACAATTTGTTGCAGAAGCCACTCCAATGGATGAAGATATGCCATTTCTTGAAGCAGAATTGCATGCAGGTGAAGCCAGAGAGGCTGAGAGTGCAATGGTGGCCATTTTGGAGGACTCTGAGAAGAAAGCCCTGCAGGCTGGCAGTGGTGGGAAAGGTCCAGACGGTGAAGTTGACAAAGAAATCGTCAATACGCGGCTTGCCCATGAAGGAAATTCGTTGTTTGAATTAGCATCCCATGAACAACGAATTTTAGAAGATCCTCTAAATGTTATTAGCACGGCTCCCTCTGTCGATTCTCATTCTCATCAATTGGTAATTAGAGACTATATTGGAGGTATACACAGGCAGCATGTTGGAGTATATGTGCCGGTACAGGGGAGTGTAGAAGCTGGGCAGTCTCTTCCTGAGCAGAGAGATTTTGAGAGGGACAGTGTCTATTCGTCTTCTAGCAGTGGCGGGAAAGGTCCAGACAGAAGAGGAGTTGCTGATTGTAGGCACGGCAAGGGCTCTTCTGGTGCTGCGGAGGACGAAAAAGGCGATGATGCCAAAGGTCTGGTGGAGAAGCTTGACACCGTCAGCACTGTGGAAGGTAGCGAAGATGTGAACGAGGTTGATCCCAGAGTGGGTGAAACAATTGTGCCCCTAGCTGGAGAAGACCAGCTTGATTCTCTAAGTTCTCACATGGCGGACATTCTGGAGGAATATGGACATAATGGAAATATTGAGGAAGCCCTGATGTTTTTTAGGGAAATGGAATTGGCAGGCATGATGCCAGACTCAAAAACTTTTGCCAGTGTTCTTCCTGCCTGTGCTAAGTTTGGAGCCTTGAAAGAGGGCAAGGAGAATGAGAAGAACAGGGCGGAGGAAAGTTTTGTCGCCCCTCCTTATTCTCATGCGCAGCCACCAAATACTTGTGCGCAACATATAGTGTCTGTCACAGGTAATATGCAGCCTGGCATTAGTGTTAAGCAACCTTCTCATGATCGTGTGCCGCCGCCTCCTGCCGCTGCCGGCGTTGCCGGTGCCGATGCCGCTACTCTCAAGGGTGACACTTATATTGATTTCTCGCCCAAAGGAAATGGGAAGTCATCACTCAATATGGAGTGCAGATTAGATCACGATGGAAAGACGACCCTGGTTGGATTGGAAGATGTCAGTTCAGACAATGATGTTGAGGAGACCGAAAGAATGAGAAGCCTGACGGTTAAATTCCTTATGGAGCATTTGGGGAAGTCTGGCTATTTGGTAGGACAAAAATTTGGCAGAGATGATGTCAAAGTTTATGCGGAAGAGAACTCGCTGGTGATTAAAGGGGAAGCATAGTCTGACGTTGAGCTGGACAGTAGTTGTAGGAAATACAGCAGCCGCTTTGATTTCCCTCCTAAAGTGTATAAACTGGATCAGTTTAATGCCCAAATGGAAAGCGGTGAACCAAATGAATCAGTAGCAGAAGGCAGTGTTATATTTCCAATAGATGATAATCTTATCTTAGTGAAAAGGTGCAGACATGATGCTCGTATAAAGGAGCACATTGAGCAGCCTGAAGCACCAGAGGACTTTGGCCACATGGAGCTAGATTTAGCGGAGGAGGAGATGCTGATTCCTGAATATTTGGGAAATGAAATGATGGAGGCCGTTACAAAGGAGGAGTGCATGTATGAAACATTACAGAGACGTTATGGGCAAAATCTAACATTCATTGGATTGGTTAGTATGCTCGATTCACCGAGAGAGGAGTTTTTGATGTTTTATGAGGGGAATTTTACTGTGAAGCTTTCTAAAGGGGAAGATAGCGATGTCTCAGGTGATGATTTGCACAACTTTCACAGGCTTTATTTTGAAACAAGGCCTCTTGACGGTGGTCTTCCTGAAGTAATCCTCTTTGAGGAGTTTGGATGGGACATAGATCTGGCTAAGAAGTTTTGGTATTTCGGGTTTGAAACCATTGGTCCCAATATGTGTAAGGGAGTTCAGTACTTGAATGAAATTAAGGATTCAGTTGTTGCAGCTGTGTTTGCATGGAAAGGGGAGACCCTTCGAGAGAACTGGTTGTATACAGAAAGGGCTTTGGATTGGGCCCCTGGTGGAGGTCCAGCTCTGATTTTGGCTGTTAAATCTGACGTGCTTTGGAGGAGACTCATCTGAAGTGTTCGTGAACAATATTTGGTGAAGTTAAAAACTTCAAGTCTGGTTGCGATGTGAAGAAAGCTGGAGATGCAGGGGATGACAGTGCATGGATGTGCCGATTGGACTTCACGGGGGAGATTGTTGGGATGTGAAGCCCAACGGTCATTTGACCCTTCATCTCCTCCCAACTCTTGAGTTCATAGCTGAATATGAGTGTATAAGTATAGTTCGTGTATTGTATTGAATCATTGGTTAATATAAGATTATTCCCTGCTTTCCTGGTGGACGTAGCCATTTATGGTGAACCACGTTAAAACTCGTGTTATGCTGTTATGTTATGTTGTGTGACTTCTAATTCTTGTTTTTATCTGCTCCTTTAATGCTCCACGAAATGCCATAAGATAAAATATGAGATTTCCAAATAATTTCTTTTTTGTCTTATGTGTGAAAGAGAATAAATAATTTATAATTTAAGAATAATGATACTTAGAAATTGTGGCTTCACATTTTATGTTTTTCGTTTGACTATTAATATATAAGTTATATAAGTTGCAATATAACAAATGTCATTATGTAAAATTAACTCAAACAAGGAATCTACAAGAAATTTCAATTATTATTTATTTTTAATATATTTAAAACTAAATATTTAAGGTGACACATGATAACATGAAGAAATATAAATTCATAGTAACAATAGGATGGGTAGTGTTATAACATACAATAAGTTAAAAACACACAAAATAAGTAATGTGAGGAAACACAATGCAACAAAGGAAGAGGAACACAACAAAAATGGTTAACGTAAAAGTCTAAAGGAATAAAATACAAAATAATTTTTTGGCCAAGATAGTGAGGGGAGAAAGGAAAACACCAAAATATAAAAGAAGCTATATCTTTCTATCAAAATGAACCGAAGTGTTTTTGAAACACTTCATAACTAAGCATGAAGGTAAATCCATAATAAATACAAAAAAGTGCAAAAGAATAACATACACGATGATATATAGGAAAATAAACCCACAAGTGTTAAGATGCACTAAAAGGTGGATTTGCATCATTCATTAAATGTATATGAACATTGTGTTAGCCCTTACCAATTTTCATCTCCTCTATGTGCTTTTATTTTTGTATCCTTAGAGCATATGGCTTGTCCTATCTTTTTGTTTGCAATCAAGCTTAAATTTTTTAATGATGATGGCTTGTTACTTCTTACCTTAATAGTTTTTTAAGTTTTAATAAAATAATGAGTCGATATAGCCTATGTCCTCCAACTTAAGTGAAGAACTCACTTTTAACTAGTAATAGAAAAACTACTAATATGTTAATGAAAATAAGTTGGGTATTGTTCAAAGTTGCAGGTATGAAATAGAGGGATGAATTACCAATTATATGTAGATTAAATAAACATGCAAAAATATGAACATAATAAAGTGGGACAACAAGATATTTTGCATGGTTTCCCCAATTCTCAGGCTACATCCACAAACAAGAGTCCATTATATTAAACAACTTCTAGCTCAATTACATATTACAAATAACCTACAACAATAGCTACAACTTACACCAATCAATCCAAAATATTTCCATTACTTTGTATTTTTGTGCACAATGCTACATGCACCCAATGCAAACCTTGCATAATCAATGCCATTTCCTTGTGCTACACCACATGATTTGCAACAACTCCACACACTTTGCAACCCTTCCAATTCCATGCTACCCTCAAACTAAGCACCACATGCACTTTTCCATAGGATGTTCAACTCATGACTATTGGAATTCAAACCACAACAATAAGTTGTTATTCTTATAGGTAGTTTTATCATTGTTTTAACTAAAATAAAAACTAGAAATTGACAATAAGAAATCCTTTATTAAAACTAACAAAAAATTTCTTTGAGGGCACTACCCTTGAGCTCCCATTAGCCCCCACCATGAGATCTACCCCTGGGCCCCTGCTAGGGGGATAATACCCCCAGACCCCGCAAGAAGGGCTTTGCCCCCTTGTATTCCCCCAATTGATTTGGGGGAAAATGTACCAAGTAAAGAGGAAATAATATAAAAAATCAAGTCAAATCAAGCTCCACATATCAACATATAATGTATTCATTCCTTATCCTATACTAATAATATCGATGTTAGATAATAAAGTGTATGTAAGTAATATTTCATGCATGTTGGAAGTATTTTCACATGAATTTTGAGGTATTTATTTTTTAATGAGAGATGCATGTTGTTAGTAGGGTGACTGGCCTATGGTTTATATTACATTTTTGAGCTTCCATGGCATGGACACATTTCAAATTTTTATTATAATAAACAAAAAACCATTAGTGTGCAGTTATTTTCATTTAATTTTACGTTGGTTGCTAAGATTCGACCACTAGATTTTTCTAGCTTTGAATGCATGTTTCCATACATATTAAAGGATTCTCTATCCTCATATTTAGTGCTAATTAATGAGTCGTTATATATTACTATTGAACATGTTGAAGTTACTCATTCAACCATGTTTTTAAATTATGTTGATAGCCTAGTTCAAACCAAATTCCATTGTCTCTTTCCATCTTGTCACGTGTGTTTAGGGATAAATTTATTGGTGGATTAAAAATGACTTACACACTTATTGTAACAAGCATACACCAATACATCATCATTTAACATTATTTTCATAATTATTTATTTACACATATATAAATTTCATAAGGGTACATGTAGGTAAAATATCCATGACATATACCTTAGCCTTTTTGGAGTAAGACAATTTATATCACATACTTGAGACATGACAAATATATTTACTTATTTTGGCATTGATTGTTTGGACCAATGAGAAATACTTCCATGGGTATACATGTGTAATAATAAATAATGAATCACCACATGTATATAAGAGTTACAAAATAAATTCAAGCAACTAGGATCACCTACAAATAAAAAATAACCTTCCAAAAGGGAGTAGAAAGAAATGAATGATTAATTATACGATGTAGTAATAGTAAAATAAGATGTAATATACAATAGAGGGATATATTATATAAGCAAGCTAAAGATATAACAAAAAAAAATATTGTGACAAGCATCACAATAATATGAAGTGTTATACATATATTAAATAAGCTCAATATTCCCAAAGTAAACTTAAGTAACTAAGTGTGAATAGTACCTCGATGGGCACTAGTCAAGTAATATACCCCACTCACACCTATAAAACCCTTAAGTGTAGCTTGAGGAGAAAATAAATATAAGAATGTAAAGATGGGTTCTAGTAAGAAGGCCTTGTTAGATACACATGTATAAAACATCTATCACAAATAGATTAAGCGAGAAAACATGAAAACATTCATGAAGATGTGATGGAAGAAACACTTAATACGACCCTCAAGGACTACATCCATCATGAATATTAAATAAATAACACTACCGAAGGAGTAAAATAATGAGATTATAGATCACTCTTAGAAAAATGATAGCCCATATACCGATGTTGAATGCACAACTATGAATGCTAAATAGTTTCCAAATTTAGTAAACAAAATCTCTCCCCTTGTGAAGAAACAAATCCAATGGTGTATGAACAAGGAACTCAAACTCTAAGATGAGAAATAAGGGAATAATTTTTATGATAGGTGAATCTCATTTTTTCATGTATCGACACATAAGAATAAAAAATAGAATATAATATGGTGAAAAAAATCTAGAAAACTTTTAGGAATCATATTATATTGTGAAATGTTATAGTGTGAATAATTAGTAGACAATATGGAAGCTCAAAATAATTCTATCTTGTTAAAAAAATTAATGTTTATAAAAATTTGAATCCTTTAATATCACTAATTGTAAGGCCTTGCCTTCTGTGCAACTAATATAACCCTAATCTCTAAGATGAAATACATTAATTGATGGTTAGGTAGGATAAAATTTATAAATGAAGTAACTACATTTGGCATGTTGTGGTACCATAGAATATATAGGTAAACCCTATGAGAATTATCCCTTTTTGTCTAAATGGAAATACATTGATATGATCAATAGAAAAATAAGATTAATGATATATCGTGGATTGACATAAATAGGAGAATTGAAAAATATTATATTGTAGTGTACATTTTATATAATTCAACTTGTTCACTTTGCTTAAAGAATAGTGTGATGAGTCCATGAACACCCAAAGGTATCCTGTAAACTTAAGATAAACAATTACAGAGTTTGGAAGGTGGAATAATAACTAACCAGTTTAACTAAAGTGTACATTGTGGTCATGGAAAAAGTATCCTTTGTACTTTTCCTTGTTTGATTTGAGGATAATTAGTGATAAAGTGGACTTGATATCACCTTTATCAAGTGTTGTGATGACTTTTACACATCCACATTAGGTTTTGGGCCCTTTTAAGCTAAATAAACATAACTTTTCCCTAATTTAATGTTGTAAAATGTATTAATTTACACCTTTACATTAAATTTAGGAGGCTTGTAAACTAAAGTCAACCTAATCTAGTGTTGGAATGTGTTTTACACATTTACATGGGATCTAGGGACCTTCGAAGATAAATAGACCCAATTTTGTCTTCATTTAATGTTGTAAAGTGTATTTATTTACACTTTCACATTATATTTTGGGCCCTATTGCATTTATGACCTTTATATCATCATCAATAGGCCCCTATGACCCCATATTATTCATCCCAAGGAATATTTTGATAAAAAACCAGACAAGATCAACTTATAAGCTTAATTTCTTGACTCCCCGACACTAGAAAGCAAAATAGCCCCTATGGGACCCATTTGCCACCTTGGGTGAATGAGTCCCATTCAAGTGGGAATCATTCACCCAAGATGGAAAATGAGTCCCATTTGCCCTATTTTTAAGGGTTTGAGTGGGAAAATTTTGTTTTTAATTCAAATTTCTTCTATGTTGGCCTTGGGGATCAAATTGACAATCATTTGAAGTGCATTTCCTATATAAAAAAGATTTCAAATCTTTATTTCACCCAATAAATATAAGACTCATAATGCAAGGATCATAATGTAAATAGATAAATCATATAGAAATATTTCTTAGTATCCATGGGCATCTTGGCACATCTGCCTCAAGATATTGTAATTCAAGAGTTAGTGCAAATGCAAAAAATAAGAAGTTGAGCTCGCAAAGAACAAAGTAAAATAGAAAATAGGGAATTCTTTGGAGTTGAATGCAATTTTTTAATGAAGGATGTGGAAACCCAAGTTACAAGGTTATTTAACAAGAATGAGTATGAAGTGAGGAAAGTGAGTATGAAGATATATCAAACCAGTGAAATGGATGAATGGACAAATCCAAGATGGTTGGTTATACCAAATATTTTATAAAATATATGGTTCAAATACATTGTAGGATGATACAGGGGAATATCCTAATATATAACTTGGTGGTGGATACTATAAAAAGAAAGCAATAAGTATGCACTACTATTTATTTAGAAAATATCATTTGTGGGTACGATATTTTTTATGCAAATTTAGTGAAGAATATCGTCTTTGCACATGATTTATAACTCTTCAAGGAAGGTCTTGAAAGGAAAATTATGGATACATTCAAATTTTACATAAGTAACAATAGGGATTTGTTGTCCTCTATTTAGATTAAGCACCTATTTCAAGTCACAAAATGTCGTTTGTTCATTATGTCCCACATGGTTGTGTAATCATGCATTTTACTCATAAATTTATGTAAATTATTTTTTATGTTTTTATATAACAATTTTTTCCCTCTTGGTAGAGCTTATCTATCAACAATAAAAAAATTAACTTTTTTCCTTCTTGATGAACATTACCATTTGAGAAAATATCCAAGCATTTAATTTTTTATATAGTAAGTAAACATTTTACCTCATAGAATTTACAACAATATTATTCTAAATATATAATCCCAAAATTTATTCTCTCCAACATAAAACATGATAAAAAAAATAGTAAGGACATATTTTAAAAAACCATTCCACATTTTTTTGTCTACACAATATACCAAAAAAGGTGTTTCAAATTTTTATTATGTTGACCAAATGGGTATTTATCTATCTAAACCATCATACATCTAAACCTATCACCCATGACTAGCTTGAAATGTAAAAAATTCCAATCCAAAATCTTAGCATTATCCTCGACCTTATACCACTAATTTTGAGAATTCAATTTTTTCCAAGTATTTTCCTAGAATCTATATTTTTACTTTTAACTCAATCTAGGGTTTAAAATAAAATATGAAAAGAGATTTAAATATAACATTTTTAAAAGGGAATAAATCAAATTAATGTTTAGAAACAACCATGAATATTTGAATAAATTGCATTGTGATGGAGTGCAAATATAGCAAGGTCTATAGGAGCAACATATTTCAAAAACATGAAAAACCTCTTAAACCTACTATTTAATCTAATGTTCTTAATTTTTTTTCTAGGTAGCCCAATCTAGTGAATTAAAATCCTACAAGTACCCAATTTTTAGAACCCTTGTATTGAATAAATAGCAAGCTTGTCATTTATAGAAAATAGCAAGGAGTTGACCTTGATATTGTACTATTCTATTCCACCAAAAATATGTAGACACAAAATCAAACATGATGCGAGGAATAATTTTTCTAGTTCAAGAAATTATACACTTACTATCAATCCTTCAATATGGATTAGAATTTCCTTTTGACCATCGCATGAATAATATGATGATAAACTAGGTGTTAGTGTTTAAATTTAATGTTTCCTATCCACTGGTTGACCTAAGCCTACTTAGGCATGGAATTTATTGTACAGGTTGATATTTTTTGATATTTTCCTGATATTTTCATTAGCTAGTTTTTAAACTGTTGAGGTGTTAAAACACCTCAACACCTCCCTTTGGATATTTCTTCTTTATAAGGAGACTCCTTGACTGTCTTTCAAATATAGATTGAGTTTATGCATTCTATCTCTAATTGTGCTTGCCAAACATCTCTGTCTCTCCTGGTTCTCTCATGGTATCAGAGTCGAACAAAGAGTTCTTAGGCCATATAGTTTTTCATTTTTTTCCCTTCACCGTCACTCATTTGCAGGGTACACATCTATGATTGGTGGCTCTGGCTTTGCTTGACTTGCACACAGGCTGCTTAAAGTGACGAAACTCAGCCTAATCCACGTGAAAGAAGCTACTTAAAGTGACAATAGAGGCTACTTAAAGTGCCATCGTCTGCCACTCCTCATATCGCGATTTTCAACTGGAAAGAATGAGGGAGGCATTATTTCTTCTCCCCAAGGCTGGGAATCATCCGTTGGATGCCCTCATCCCTATTGTAGCATATTTACTTCTTTGTGCATCAATCTCACACCTTTTAGCATCTCACATGTTGGGAGGCCACCAACAAGACCCCTGTTTCCATTCACCAAAGTGCTTTCTTGTTTTGTAGGGCTGATTTTCTTAAGGCTTGAGGAGAAATTGGAGGTCGTAGTAAGCATCTCACACTCTTCTCTCTCAAGAAATTGCAGATATGAAGTTTCCTAGGAGAAGAGGCGGTGCCCAAGCTGCAAGGTTTTTCTGTCATCAAAGGTGTTGTAGATCTGAAGTAGAAGCCCCCACAGTTTCCTCTGTGTTTGGTGTGTTTTGGGAAACAAAGGGCACATTTCCTTTCACCTCTAAACACAAGATGAGAGGCTCGATTCTGTCTAGCATGTGTTGACTTCCTGAGGGCAGCAATATCACAAAATAGGGGCACATTTTGTTACTTTTTCCTACTGGGTTTGCTTGAATCTATGGTGGAAAGGTACTTTCTTTGCTCAAATAGCAGATCGATTTGTCTTTTTGGCTATTTTTGACCTACTCTTTCAACTTGCTGACTCGTGATTTGGCTCAACCTCCCTTTCACTATTTCTGATTTGCAAGAGGAGGCATCCTTATTCACTATCCACAAATCATGATTTGTTGATCTCAAAAAATTTTCCACGGAGTTTAACACATCTTTTTTTCCTCTCTCACTATTTTGCACAAATTTTAATTTTCTAAAACTCAAAAAAATTATTTGTAAGGGTGAAAATTGTACTAACTTTTGCACCATACCTCAAATATTTGAGTTCTTTTTTGCGAAAGTGTAAAAAAAAATTCTGCCATGGATTCATGGAGCACAAAATCACACTCATATTATAAAGTTCTTGTTGTGTCTTTTTTGGGTTAGTTACAAGCAGTCCTATAAAGTGAAAAATTGGGGGGACAAACAAATAATGAAGGGGGGTATTGTTGTGTGGTTATTTTTCACACTTCCTCGAGAAGTGCTTGTGTTCTGTTTTTTCACTTCTGCATACATTTCTACAAAATAACTATCTTAGTCAACGCAATATGGAATATAATGTTGTTATAGTGCCCTTAACACCTTTCAATTATCATGATTGGAAAGTGAAAGTAATTCTTGTGCTTAAGAACAAAGTTTTATATAGGGTAACTATGGGAACAAAGAAAGAACCTAATGTAGCTAAAGAGAAAGAATTTTTTTTAATAAGTGTGATCAAGCATTTGGTTTCCTATGTTTAAATTTATCTCCTGATTTTTTGTTCCATGTTGAGAACTTTAAAATACCCAACCAAGTTTGTGAAGGTCTTGGCAAAATTTTTGGGAAAATCGATAAACTTAGAAGCCATGAGTTGTAAAATCAACTCTTAGGTCTTAGTCCTAGGAATTTTTCACCTTTACAAGAAATTTTTACTAAGTTTAAATCCTTGAAGTTACACTTAAAATATTGTGGAATTGACAAGAAAGAGGATCAATTAATCCTTTATGTACTTTCCAAGCTAGGTCCAAAATTTTATGTGTTTGTATCAACTTTCTACTCTACTAAAAGGGCTCTTGGATCCTCATGGTCAATGTCCACACTTGATAACTCCATTGCTGACCTCACAAGGGAGTAGGAAAAGTTAATTCAAATGGGTACTTTGAAGTCTACTAAACCTCAAGCCCTACTTGTAGGGAATGAAACGCATCAAGCTTCAAAAGGGGAGAACACTAAAAAGGACATGGAAGTTAAGAAAGAAAAAAAATTGAAAACTTCAAAAAGGACTCTCAAGGTAAAAAGAGAGTTGCATGCACCTTTTGTAAAAATCTTGGAGATGATGAACATCAGTGCATGAAGAAAAAAATTGAAGTTCTACAACAAATTCTCAAAAAGAATAATATAGGGTTACCTGATTCTATCAAGGCATCTTCATCAAATCAAGATAATACTAAGGACAAAGAGAAATCAAAGGTAAAATCCTTAGTTTCTAAAGCATCTATATCTTCATATGGATTCTAGACTTTGGTGCTTCACAGCATATTGGTTCTTCATAGGTTGTCTTTTCATCCTTAGAACCATCAAGTATGTCCACAATCACCTTAGGTGATGATAATCCAACATTGGTAAAAGGGAGAGGGTTTGTTAAAGCTGAAGGAGGAACATTTTCCAATGTTCTAAGTGTACCTTCACTCTCAACTAATCTCCTTTTAGTGTATCAAATAACTCATTTAGTGAAGGGAATGAGAGTACAGTTCTCTCCAGATTCAGTTGAGATAAGAGAATTACAAAGCAAAAATTTGGTAGCAATAGGTGAAGCAAATCACCAAACTAGATTATATGCCTTCTCCAATTTTTCCATAGATATTTCTCCAAAACCACTACTAACTCATTCAAATGAAGTTAAAAAACTATGGAATGAGTGGTTTGGCCATATTAACTACCGCTATCTTGAACAACTATGTCAACAAAATATGGTTAAGGAATTACCTAAGGTTAAATTTTTTGAAGGGTTTTGTGCGGGTTGTGCACTTGGCAAGCATCCAGAAGCAAAATTTGACAAAGGTAAATCAAGGAGGGCAACACAAGTTTTAGAACTTGTTCATAGTGATGTTTCAAGGGCCTTTCCCCATCCATCTTTTACAAAGGCTAGATATGTTCTCACCTTCATTGATGATTTCTCATGTTTTACATGGGTTTACTTTCCTAGACAAAAATAAGAAGTGTTTGAGTCTTTTCAAGATTTAAAAGCTCTTGTCAAAAAACAATCAGGGAAATTCATCAAGGTTCTTCGACTAGATAATGGGAGAGAATATGTCAATAATAGTTTTGAGCAGTTTTGTATATCAGAGGGGATAGATCTATAGTATACAATTCCTTATACCCCACAACAAAATGGTGTTGCATAACATAAAAATAGATCTTTAAAAGAGATGGATAATTGTATGATTCACTCTAAGAGCCTCACACCATCATATTGGGTAGAAGCAATCAATAGTGCATGTTACATACAAAATAGAGTTCCACATAAAGCCTTAAAGGGTATCACTCCCTTTGAAGCTTGGAAAGGATGGAAACCTACAGTTGATCATTTCAGAGTTTTTGGCTTGCATGCCATGGCACACATTCCAAAGGAGCAACGCAAGGCTATGGATCCACAATCCAAACCTTGCATCTTTGTGGGATATCCAGATGGTGTAAAATGCTATCGCCTACTCCACCCTACCACACATGAGTTGTTTATTGAGAGAAGTGTTAAGTTTCAAGAAACATCTCTTGAAACTACACTTGACACTTCTCAACATATTGTGGAATCTTCAGATCTTGATTACAATACTAATGATTCAAATCATTCTAAGTAGATTCCTAGTTTAGTATATTCTTCTTCCAATTTTCACAGTGATGAGGGTTCATCTTCATCTAGTTTATGAATTGCATTAGAAGTTGATATATTTGCACCAGACTCACCCACATCTTACACGATACTATGAACCCCATTTCCAAACTTGCATGAACAAAGAAAACAACATTATTAGATCAAAATGCAAGGTTAGAATAAGAATTCACCATAAAATCCATTTGCATTGTTAAAGAACAAGGAAAAAAGATGAAATAATTAAACAAATACAACCAAAGATAACTATTCTTATTCTTAAATGAAGCAAACACTTGATATTATGGGGGAATTTATGCTACTTTGATGTGAAAAGTAGCCCTTTCCCAACCCCTTTTTGATAAGCTAAATGATAAAAACTACTTTGAAGATACTATGTGATATGATGAACAAGATGCAAGATGATTTGTGTATAACAAAGATACTACTTAAGATTGTGATGGATTAATACAATAGAGAAACTCTCTATTTATAGAATAGAAAGATAGAAGAATGCCAAACATGGAGGATGTGGGACTAAAGATCCACCAATGACACTGAGATGCCACTTTTCAACTTGTGAGAGGTTGAGGAATGAACACATTTTTGTCAATGTGCCAAAGAGGGGGAGATTTGAAATTTGAATTTGATGAAAAGATGACTTAAATGCTAAGTTTTACTTTTGCAAGATACATGTAAGAGCTCTTAAATGGTTTGTTGGATGAACATGTCAATTTGGGGGGAGATTTCAAACTTGGAGAATATTCTCTTTTTATGCCAAGTTGAAAATAAATAAAGATTTTACTAAATCATTTAAATGCATTTTCATGTGCAAGTGGCAAAATCTAGAGAATTTTGGAGATTAGGATTAAATTAATCAAGGTTTAATTAATTTAATGAGGCATTAGATGATTTGACCTATTTGATTTAGATTTATGGATTAAAATAAAGTAAAAGGAAATGGAAAATGATTTTAGATTTAATTAAATAAAGATTTGATTTATTTAATCAAAGAGAATGATGTTAGTGTTAAATAAAATAAAGATGGATTTATTTAATTTAAATGGATGACCTGAGGAGGTTAATCAATTAAACTTGATTTATTTAATTGATCAGGTGAATATGATTTAATTAAATATGCATGATGTCAATTTTGTGTGTCTATAGATACATAGGACATATATAGGGGTACAGGATTCAGCAGATGATAGACTGATTCAAGTAGATTTTCAGGGGGGGGGCACATGCCTTCATTGCTTCAGTTTTTGATCCTTAGATATTCAGAGAGGCATTAGGCATACTAGAGTGGGATATTGCTATGGATGAGGAATATGATTCCTTGATTAGAAATCACACTTGGGGTTTGACTTCACTTCCTAACTTGGGAAGGAAATTAGTTGGATGTAGTTGGATATATTGAACTAAATTTGTAGTAGATGGTTTTGTTGATAATTACAAAGCATGATTGGTAGCCAAAGGTTTTTCACAAGTTGCAGGCATTGACTATATAGAAACCTTTGCACCGGTTGCTAAGATGACTTCCATTAGACTCACACTTACTATAGCCGCATCACATGGATGGAATGTACATCAAATGGATGTGAAGAGTGCTTTTCTTCACGAAGACCTTAAGGAGTAAATCTACATGGAACAACCACCAGGGTTTGTTCAGGATTCATCCTTAGTTTGTAAACTTAGGAAATCTCTTTATGTCCTTAAACAAGCTCCTAGAGCTTGGTATGCCAAGATGGACTCCTACCTCCTATCTTCGAGTTTTACTAGATGTCATTATGATCCTAATGTGTATCTATTGTGGTAGGATGATTCACTTTTGATACTGGTTCTATATGTTGATGATATTTTAATTACTAGGAGTACTTCATCTGCCATTATAGTAGTGAAGACATCACTTCAGGATAGATTTTACATGACATACTTGTTAGAGTAAAGAATTAACTTTACTACCTCTTAAGATTTCCCTTTATGCACTTGCATTAGTCATTTAATAATTAAATCTAATTATTAAATTCCTATTTACCTATTAGGGTTTCCTATTAGGTTTTTTTATCTCCTTCTATAAGGATTGATCCTTTGTATATTTTTTGACTTAATTCTCTTGCTGATAATAAACTTTCACATTGTTAGAGCAAAACCCTTGTTTTGTTTCCTACAAATTTCTTCCTTGTGACAGGTTTTTGCATGCAAGTTTCTTGGGCTTAATAGATTTATTTTTCATCAAATCTTACATGGTATCAGAGCTGGATCTGCTATAGCTTGTTCATGTTTGAAGAAAAAAGGGAGCAAGGGTTTGACAGAAGAAATTTGGGATTCTTCAGCTAATTTGAGAGGTTCTAGTTGTAGTTTTCAGATCTGGCATTTTTTTGGGTGTCCTTCTCTATGTTGTTCATAGTGGTGTCCTTCCTAGTATCATTTACCAGACTTGCACCTTATTCCTCTGAATGTCGTGCATGAGCTGACGTCTGCGTTGGCAGATCTGAAAAGGCAGAACTTGAAACCCTTGTGGGCACCGTACTTTGACTTGAAAGCTTTTTTTACCTGTGATTGCTATCTAGATCTGCGGTCTCTTTCATCAGTAAATTCTTCAGGTACATAGAGATTTGTCTCAATCATCTACTGCTTTCTATTGTTTTCTAGCTTTTAGTTTATACTGGGGATTGGATTTTTGCATTGTGGGGGGTGTTTTTTCTTGCTTTCTATCATTTACATCAGAAAATTGGAATCTATAAACACCAAAACAAAAAAAACAACCCCTTCTGCATCTTTTGTCTAGTTCTGAAAGACCACTAAATAATAATAAAAAATTTAGAGCAATTGAGGCACAGTTCACAGGATGGCCGATAGATCTATTGAATCTCTCACACTGCATAATTATCACACTTGGAAGGGTTGCATGATGACTCTTCTCCAATCTTGAGGGTTATGGTCCTATTTGGATGAGGTTCAGCCTCAGTTGACTCGCGCCTTTGAGGTTATGCAACACAGGAACAATATGGATCAGGCTATGGGATTGATGGCTTTGCACATTTCTGACAATTTCCTGTTTCATCTTGATGGTTGTCTCACTCCTCGAGCCATTTGGACCAAGTTTGATGGAATTTTCAGTACTGTCAATGAGTTTAGAGCTTTGTAGTTTGAGGCCGAGTTAACTTCCTTGGTACCTGATTCATTTCCCTCCATTGAGGACTTCCTGATGAAATTCAAACAACAAAGATCTATCTTGCAGGGTTGTGGAAAGGTTAAGACTGATACAGAGTGCATCTTCCTAATCCTCTCCAAGCTTCGGGATCCATTTCAGATCTTCTCTTCGACCTTCTATTCCACCATGGATGCCTTGGGTGCTCGACATGTCATGCCTACTTTTGAGGTCTTTTGTGATCATCTAACTTGTGAGCAAGCTAAGGTCAAGCAGATGGATTCACTTTCAGGTTCACAAAACCAAGCATTGGTAGCCCAGTCCTCCAAGGGAAAACAAAAGTAGAAACCAAAGCCTAAGAAAGATTCGGGGGCTAGTGAGAATCCCTCCAAGCCACCACCTAAGCTTGATTCAAAACCACAGTCCAAACATAAATCTTCACAGTCTGGTGAGTCTTCCTCCAAGACTAAGAAGAAATTTGGTGATCCTTGCAGTTTTTGTGGCAAGGAAGGACATCCAGTTTCCAGGTGTTGGAAACGTTTAGAGGATTTAGAGGAAGCCATGCAGTAGCATAATATCAGTGCACCTCAACCTCCTTCACAACCCATAGGGAAAGGTCATGCTCTTTCTGCACGAGCATTGTCCTTAGAATCCACTTGGATTCTAGATTTTGGTGCCTCTCACCATATGACACACACAGAGGATTTGGTCACTGCTCTTGCCCCTACAGGCACTAGACATATTGCAATTGGTGACTCAGCACAACTTTCAGTTTAGGGTTCAGGTACTGTTTCATTAGATGGTGGTTGTCTTCAGGATGTGCTTCTGGTTCCTGACATTTTGACAAACCTTCTATCTGTTTATTAGATTTTCCACTTTGGATCTAGTAAGACAGTTGAGTTCTCACCACATGATGTGGTTATTCGAGACCTTCATGATCCTAACTTGGTTGTGGCTACTGGGAGTATGGATTATGCATCACGCTTATACAAATTTGATGGCTTTGAGAGTTTAGGCACTGTTGGTTCCTCTCTTATAGCACATGTAGATTCAGTGAGCAAGCTTTGGCATGAGAGTTTTGGCCATGTCAATTATAGATATCTATAGTAAATGAGTACTCAGGCACTTGTGATTAGGCTCCCATAGATTTCTTGTACTGATGGTGTATGTTGAGGTTGTGTCCTTGGCAAACATCATCGAGATCCTTTTCCTAAGGGTCGAGCCACTCGTGCTAAGGCACCCCTAGAGTTGGTACATAGTGATCTTATGTCCTTTCTGACTCCTTCCTTTTCAGGGGCCCACTATGTGCTCACTTTTATTGATGACTTCTCTAGATGTACATGGGTGTACTTTCTTAAGTACAAGTATGATGTCTTTGACTCATTCGGGACTTTTAAGACATTTGTGGAGAAGCAATCTAGACTTTCTATGAGGAGGATACACACAGATAATGGGGGGGAGTATGTTAATTAGGCTTTCAAAGATTTTTGCACTGAGCATGATTTACAACATCATATCAAAGATATGCTTGCATCATGTGTCTTGTTGTGCTAACATTTGTGATGTAGGGTTTTGATTCAAGCAAGCAATTCAAGTCCATATATATCAAGTTTTCCTTTGATTCAAGATCCATATCCATTGTAGCCATTTCACACAAGTTTGCAGACTTTATAACAAGGGTTTGGTGAGTTGTAGTATTGCATGTTGTTCATTCACTATTTCCTTCATTATTCTATTTCATTTCAAGGTTTAATAACCAAAAAGGGGTTTGACCAAGGAAAACCCCCATTCACTAACAATAAACAAGCTTTTCCTCTCTTGCATATTTGTGATTGCATATTTAGGTTGAAGACTTGAAGATCCTTTGAGGTGCAAAGTTGCATTGAAAAGTTGTCACTTTCACGGAAACTCACCTACAAACCAAATTTGAAGGTTTTAGACCCTGAGATTAAAGAAGGAAGAGAAGACATCAAGCCTCAAGACCACACTCAAAAAAATTAGAAATTCATAATGGGACTAAGACACTGGTAAAGGCATCTTAGTCCTCCTCAAGGTATGTTTCAAAAATTCTTCTAGATCAGATTCCAACATCTGAAGATTCTATATATGCCCTGAAAAAAAATAGTGGGGCTAAGACAATAGTAAGGGAATCTTAGTCCTCCATAGCACATTTTGGTAGCTTCTTTGCATTTTTGGAATCCTCACAACATTTATAGACTTTCCAGGTACATACACCCTAACTCCCTGTTGCATAATTTCATCATTGGCATCATTCATTTAGCTTACATTATTAGGTTTTATGAGTTGAATGTTTATTTGTCTTTTCCAAGCTTTTGCTTGGTGGTGAACCCCTTTAAAGTTGAAAAATCCCCCTCCTAGTTCTTCCTTGCTGTGAATTGACTCACCTCGTGAGGTTGATAGTCAATCCAATTAGGACTCTATTGTATGAATGTGTGTGAAGAGTGGTATTATTTATCAGCCCTTTTCCCATAAGTTTTAGCTTCCTTACAAAAATTCAATAGGACATAATTTACAAGACATAATTGTATGATTCCTTGTTGCTTCTTATCAAGCTTCAACCACTCTTCATCAAAGAATTTAGGTGTCCTTTTCATTGGAAACTGCCAAAAAAATGATCTATTTCTTCTAAGATATCTTTCATCTTCAACATTCACATATTGTACCTAGATCCATTGAAATTATCAATGTCTATATTGGAGGTAGAAGCTAGATGGTATACAATTTCTTGATAAATCTTCAAAACACACAATGTAAAAGCTCCCATTTCAACAAAAAGAAATTCAACTCTTAAGAGAAAGGAATATATTTCTTAATAGAATATTGAGATTTCATACCAAATGTTTGAAATCAGGTGAAACTACTACAATATTAAATTTCATAATGTATATATAAACCTAAAATATATATATTTATTCAAGATTACCCAACAAAGATTATAGTATGATCACACATTCAACAAAAGAAATAATAATACTAAACACAAGAGACATAATATTTATGTGGAGAAACCCTTGTAGGAATAAAATACACACCCATAGATATCCAGTGCTTAAATTAGTACTCCAAATGACTATACATCAATACATCATATCTCTTTCACAATATTCTAATAGCATTGTGTTACTTGTTTAACTTACAAAACAACCATATATACTACTAATCCAATGAACCAATTTATAGAAGAGATAGAGGTGAGAGTACCATAGTGCTATCTCAAAATAAACATAACCTTCACATAGGTACCTTACCCACAACCAATAAGAATAAATCAACTCTGAGTGCTCTATTACTCCTTGATAACTCCAATGACTAATATGTACAACATGAAAAACTTGGTGCCTCAACATACAAGAACATGCAAGGGGGAAACTCTTCATCTCCCATTTGGATGACAAGTAGATGAATCTACATTTAAACTTTGTAACCACCATGAATGACTAGATCCTCCTTTGTAAATATTATTACAATTTGTAATAGATAAATTAATATTAAATATTTGCATCCGCCATATCCTTATTTTTCTAATTACACCTTTCTAGGATCATTGAGACACATGAAACTGACTTAGTATTGCAAGGTTAATATATATCTTTATCCTGACATCTATCTGAGTTTTTATACATATTTTTGGTTGGAAAAGAATAAATACATATCAACTATAACTTAGGCATCCCTAAATCAAAATTGAAAGATTTCAACAAATGGGTTAATTTTTTGGTAGCTTTTGGAGAGTATATTTATAATAGCAACTTTTAGAGAGTATGTTAAAGATTATTGGAGTGAAGGAGATTGGGTGGATTTGTGTATGGTTAGCTAGGAGTTGGCTCTGATTCAATCTTCCTTGATGGTTGTCAGATTGGGACAGAATCAATTGGATGATCATCTTGTCTGGATGGACAACCCTTCGGGTAACTACTCTATTTCATCCACTGTCTCTTTGCTATCCCTTTCTCAAGTCCCCCCTCCTTTCTAGTCTAAAGCGTGGATAAAACACTTGATTCCTAAAGTCAACATTTTCTAGATTCGCTCAAAAATAGTGCCTATAGTGGATACCTTTGGGTAAAATGGGGGGACGCAATTCTCTAATAGATGTTACCTTTGCAAGAGTGAGGAAGAGTCAACAAACCATTTGTTTCTCCACTTTCCATTTGTTGCTACAATCTGGGGAAAATTTCTAGCTCTCTAGAATATATCTTGGGTGTTCCCCCTGTCCATTGAAGATTTCTTCTCATAATGGAAAGCCCCATCTCAAAATCCTTTCATTCAAAGGTTTTGGGCTTTTATTTTCCCTTTTTTTGTTTTGGGAGTGTGGAAAGAACGTAATAACATACTTTTTAGGGATAAGGAGATGTCAAAGATTAATGTTTTTGAAAAAAAAAAGGCTAATAAAGGAAAACTTCAATGTTATTCCCCAAAAAAATTTTAATCTTGAGGTTGTGGTGTGCACTCCCTATGATCTAATGATAGCCAAGGATTGGAATCTCAAAATGGATGTATCTAAGGGATCCAAGCCAGCTAAGAAAGATAGGGAGGATGTGCGCTGGACCTTTCCACCAAATGGCTAGACTAAAGCCAACTTTGATGGCGCTGCGAAGGGAAATCTGGGTATGGCCAGAAGTGGAGGTGTGTTAAGGGACTCAAATGTCAACTTTTTGGTGGCTATGGCCATTTCCCTAGGTTCTCAAACCAACCATGTGGCGGAGGCTATAGGAGCTTTTCAAGTTTTAAATTTAGCACATAATCTGAATATACAATATTTATGGCTTGAAGGGGACTCCAAAAACATCATTGACTATATCCTAGGTAGGACCCCCCTCCTACTCTATTAAGAATTGGATTGAAGATGCTAAATCTATCTTAGATAAGTTTGAAAAAGTTAAAATATCTCACATCTACAAGGAAGCTAACAATGTGGCAGATTACTTTGTGAATGAGGGGGTTAAGCGGGGAGGTTTGAACACTTGGCATAATTTCAGGGACTTGGGAGCTGAAGTCAATGCCTTATTAGATTATGATGTTACGCATGGGAAAGAAGCAAATATCTTTAATGATGATAGGGAAAAGGGATAAGTACATCAAAATCAATAGATTTGATGGGGCCATGTCAAATAACTTAGTTGGTAAGAAAAAGTGACACACTTTGTGGGTTCATTGGAATGGCTATGTAAATTTGCAATAGGTTTTCAACACTAATAGAGATTGCAGTGAGGTGCATGCGAATATGGGGGGATAGGAAAAGAATCAAGCCAAATAGCAATGAAATGCACACGAGGAATGCTAAGGTCTAGAAACAGGTTGAGTGAGGTGGTTTGGTTCCATTCTTGGAAAAGCTTCATGGACATGATCCTAAGGCCACTAACTACTTTGAGAAGAACTAGAATAATGGAGAAATTATCCTCTTTGCGAGAAAGGTGAAACTAGATGAGAAAATCATAGGAGAGGTGACTGGAATGTCCACTGAGGGCATGGAATTTTATCATGACAGAAGGTTTTCAGATGAGGTGGTAATCAATTTCCCGAAGAAAGAAAAGGAGAAACTAAAACTGGTCAATGTTTCCAACATCTATTTCAAAATAGACTCCATCAAGGCACTTTGGAGAAAGGTGATCTATGTCATTATGGAGTATATTACCTTGGACGGGAGATTCACCAGAGTTTATGGTTATCATTTTTCTCTCCTTAACCACTTCCTCCATAAGGTATGGATTTCTTTTGCTCATTATTTGTTCTGTTCATTGAGCAATAGCCTTGAGGACCACAAGAAAAATACCAGGAGAAACCCTATTCTTCATCCTAGGATTTTAGGTTGATCTATGAACATTTTCAAAGCCTGTCGGCTTTATCCAAACCGGTTGCCTCCATGGCGTATGAGGACTATGATATAGACAGTGGTGGTTCATAGAATCATTCTAAGCCTAACCCAGAGAGAATTGTTGAAGCCCATCCATCACCTATCCTTTCTGGCAAGAAAACCCAACTTTGTAAACCCCAGCACATGAAAGTTAACCCTGCGAATTGCCTCGAATACCTAACGCCTTTAAAGAAACCCTTTCTCAAGGGTTCCCTTGCCAATAAGTTGGTTTCCTACTTTGCAGACTCTCTGGAGGACAAAACTGAGAACCTTGAAGCTAGCAGAGATTTTGTTTCTACCCTTCCTACCTCTTTCAGAGATGATGGGATCAGATTTCCCAACTCCCCTAACTTGGATGATTTCAACCTCATTTTAAATCAGGATCAGTCTGGAGATATCCTTGCCTTTGCTTGAAGTGGTGTTGGTGATATTTTTAGGGTTATGAAATTGGCCTATCAAGAAATCAATGATCTTAATATCAGAAATAGGGTTCTAAATAGCAAGTTGGAGGAACTGGATTTGAAGCTATCAGCTCTGAACAATAAAGAAGGAAAATAGAAAAAGAATAATACAGGGATGGGAGATGATGACATTGAGGACAAGTATAAGACTCTAGAAGCTGAAATTGTTATAATAAAATACAATATGAAAATTGTTGTGGAACAAAACCATAGAATGGCAAGGCACAATGCCATTATCATTAATGCAATGTCTAAAAAGTTGGAAAAGTCGCAACATGGCTCGCTATTAGGTTGACCCGAAGAGGACAAGGATAAAGGAAGGATGAGGACCACGAATACCTGCATATATCTCATGCCAACCTTAAGCTGTGAGTTCCTACTCTCTAGATGGTCCAAATCTTAAAGAGGGGGTTCAGAGATAAAACAACATGGAAGTCGGCACAACTTAAAATTTAAAGTCCCAAGTTTAGTTGTTGTTTGTGTTTTGTCTAGTATTTTTGGGGTCTTTTTTGTGGCCCTTGTTGGCATTTCTTTTGGTGGATGATGCTCTATTATTATGATGTCCCTCCTACATCCCTCTCTGCCAATTGACGCATTTATTTTTCTAGTCTTCTTTGTATTTCGGTCCCCTCAGAACCTTATTTTTTCCTCTTTCAAAAACTATAACTTAGCTATTATGAAATATTCTAATTTTGTCACCTCATTCCCTTTATGGTGTTGTTTTTAAGTTGTGTTATCGCTATTTCATTTTATAAAAAGTGCATCCTTTGTGAAGTATTCAACACTTGATATTGGCTATTGCTTGAGAATCCTCGGCTCCATGAATGACATCAACCGTAAATAAAACATTAACAACAATCAAAGAAAGGTTAATTTTTTGCATAATATACTAAAAAATAAAAACAATATAAAAAGCATAGAATTTAGAAAAAGGGGTCTAGTACCATCAAGAATTCTAAATGTAAGTGTGAAAAATAGAATTAAAATTAAAAATAATAATTCAAACCTATTACTTCATGAAAATCTCTAACAAAACATCAAATGGATATGTTTTTGATAATGTTAGCTTCTTTCTTGGATAAAATTTATTTTCTCTATTCCAGATCCTTGATAAATGTATGGATAAGCTCTAATTTATAGAAAAAAAAGGGGATATTTAATTGTGGATATTAAATATTAGATCTTGAAATTGATATGTGATTAGTAGATATCATGGAGAGAGTTGGAAGTCAATTTTTTAATTACAAAGAGGAATCAAGAGTTTAGCCTAACAAATTGGAGCTTAGCTATTTATAGTACAAGCCCCCTTTAACATTTTGAGCGATGTGTAATGGACCCTCATCCACAATACTAGAAAATTAGGATTTGAACCCACAACCTAGGCTACCTAAAGTGATAGCTAAGATTGAGTTGGCTAACAACAAGAGTGAGGTGGAAATAAAATTTCCAATTGGGTGGAAATGAGTAGAGAGTAAACTCATTTGATGAGTGAATTCATATAATTTTATTTTTTATTTTAAGTTTTGATTTTGAGCTAGCTAAATTTATTGACATGTTCATAGTGAGTTAATTAAATATGTTATTTAGTTAACTATTTTGATAGATGGGTTAAGTAAATTGATTATTTTAGTTAACTATTTTGATTGGATAGTCAACTAATTAGATGTAATTTAAGATTTAAATTAATATATTAGTAAATAATGTGAGAGATGATTCATTTGAAACTAAATAAATTATTAAATATTATTTAATTAATTTAACTATTATAAAATATTAGATTTACAATAATATTAATTATTTGAATGGATTAGAAGATAACAAATATTGAAATTATAAAAGGAGTGGATGCATTAAAGACAAGTTGACATAATCATTATGAAGAAGCTAACTTCATTTGACATTCATATATTTTTCTAGCCTTGATAGGTTTTGTTTTCAAATGAGTGATTTACATTTTCTTTACTTTGTAGAGAAATCCATCAATTTAAAACGTAACTTTAATATGCATTAATAAAATTTGAACTAAAACAAGTTGTTTGTGTGAATATTTGCATATTATCCAAGAGAAGTGATTTCATAGTTGTCATACATTGAAAAGGAATTACATAGAGTTGATGCCCTTGTCTACCAAAACATTATTGTTTGGAGATAAGAAAATGTTCTTTCGGAGATATGTCAAAAAATTAGTAGTGGGGCATATTTGCTTGTGAATGGAATTGATATATGTGTCTCTATTTGAAGTTTTTGATGAATTTTGTTGATCCCTTAGTCCTAGGTATCTATAAATAAATTGAATACTTAAATAAGTCACAAATATTATTACAAAACTCTAAAATTTAATTTTTGTTCTTGTTAAAGTTAAATTATATGATAAATTTTCTTTGTATTGTTAGCAAAAAATTATTCTACAAAATTTTAAATTTAAATATTAGGAATGAATGTGTCTTTCCTCTTTAAATAATTAGATTGAGATAATTAAAATAGATTTAATTACTCTTGTACAACATTTTATTTTTTGTAATAGAGAGCTCCATTTAATTTTAGATGATCATCCTTATAGCCATTATTTCTTAACTCAAATTATCTTTTTTTATCTATTGAATTGGACCAACACATATTTTAGAAAATTTATATAATTTTAACTTCAAATTGTTGAAAATCTCTATTTTGGATTTGCAAAAATGAACACAAATTTATCAAATATAATTTCTTTTTAATTAATATAATATTTCTATATTATTATATATCTTATTATTATTATTTTAATAAACTTTAATTATATCAAACAGACTGTCAGCAACTAAACATCTAAATTAAAAATTAAATTTTTAAAAACATGAAAATTATATAACTCTCAATATTTTCAATAATTCTTAAATTATCAAAACAACTAGATTGTCCACGAGCTTTATTTTTTCCAACAAACAAAACAAATACCACAGGCACATGCAAAGCAAACAAATAAATCACATACTAAATCCATCATCAAAGGCCCAATTCAGCCCATCCATCTTGTGTCTCGCAACATAGAACAGAACAAAAGGGAGATTGTCGTCAAGGTATATAATAAGGAATCTGCTTCTTGAACGAAACGTCCGTACAAGCAATGGATGGCTCACAGCAACTGAGAGAGGAGACAACATAACACAACGAAATCTGCCATTAAGATACATTACAGGAAATACATTCTATATATTTATGTGCACAGTAACAATGTAGTGCATGACACATATGCTTATTTAGTAACCTCTAATGCAGGCAAACTGTTACGTGAATTTAGTAACCTCCTCCACCATTGCCGGCGCCTGATCCAGACCCAGCCCCGTAACCCGAGGCACTTCCTGAACCTCTTCCATACCCACTGCCAGACCCAGACCCTGAACCATAGCCGCTGCCGCTACCTTCACCATGCCCACTCCCAGAACCTGCACCGTAGCCACTCCCAGAACCACCACCCTGACCACCGCCCTGGCTGCCTGCTCCCGAACCTGCATATGACCCCGCACCAGAACCAGCTCCAGAACCGGCTCCAGAGCCTGAGCCCGAGCCCGAGCCCGAGCCAGAGCCAGAGCCAGAGCCAGAGCCAGAACCAGAACCAGAACCAGAACCAGACCCTGACCCTGAGCCAGAGCCGCTTCCACTTCCTCCCAGACCTAGGCCTGCCCCCACGCCCAACCCCACGCCTACACCCAAGCCTCCATCTCCGCCCAGGCTCAGCCCCAGATCACTTAGTACAATCCGACATTCCACAGTGCATGCAAACACAATAGCGGTCGTAACGACCATAACAAACGACTTGTAATTCCTCATTATATTTAACTCAAGCTTCTACTAAGACCTTCAGAGTAAATCAAACAAGTCTGGTTATTTGTGTACTTACAGACTTGCAAAAGGTACTACTATGAATGGATATACTGAACTAAGAAACAACTCAACTGAATTACGAATATGGTCTTTGGACGCTATCGCGAGATACTGTAAAAGCCAGTGCTCTGCTAATGGGAAGTGAATGCATAGGCTTTTATAGCCTCAAAAATGGACCAAAAGTTAAATGAACGTGCCAAATTCTATGTTTTTTTAAATTTTTTGTGGTGGAAAGCAAAGCATCGTGTCTGTGGTAAAACTAAAGTGGTGCCAGGCTGAGTGCTCCATTATTTGTAAGTGGGTGACCAGCGATAAAGCATGTTAAATAAGTGAGCAAAATGATAGAAAAACATGAATAGTTATATTGCCATTCTTTGGTGTACGATCTAGTTAGTGGGATTCCCAAGTAGAAGTCTCTTTGTGAGGACTGCCAATTGTTGACTATCTATTGGCCAGTAGCCACATTTTCTAAGAGGTGTAGTATAAATTTAGAAATCAACAGAAGCCAATACAACTATTTCCATTACTGTTATACTCCTATGGAAAGTGACAGGTATTTTGACTTCTGAGATAACTCGATAAACTTTCCTCAAATGCATCTTATATGTTTGTAATGGACATATCGTGCTTAAAGTCTTCTATTCTATTATTAGTCGATAGGCTATTTTGTTTGAAGTTTTCGTCAGGATTTTTCGTCAACCCAACCGTAAATTGGTTTTGTCGGCGCTGGGGGTCTGTTGGCGCCATGGTCTGCCAATCGGTGGGGAGGGCACCATTTTGTTTTTTGTGGCAACATGGGCGTTGGTTATTACGTGGGTTGGTGGTGGTGGAGAATGCTGTTGTTGTAGTAGGGCAGGTGAATGGTAAGTGTTCGACATGGACTTTTGCAAATACATGGGTTGGCGGCGGTGGAGGTGGTCTCCTCAAAAGGAAGAAAGTGAATGTTAAGTGCTTGCTCGCCCGGTGGTTAATGCATTCTGTGGCTGTTGTACAATGGAGGCGGACTAAGTAATACGATATTGAATATAACAGTCTAGGAAAGTATACTTTGATTAAGTTGCATTGTGCAAACAACAATTATGGTGTTGGTTTCATGGTAGACAACTGTGAAAAAAATTGTTGGCTTCGGCTTCGTCACTGGTTTGAAAGCGTCTTATCCCAGATTGAAAACTTCCGTTCTCTAGAATCTGTAAGTCATTTTACGTGGGTGGTTTGCATGGATGGTTAATTTATTGTATATGTCTTCTTGTCAAATGTTTGTATCTTTGGTGTTACACCCATTATGGAAATTTGAAAGACAATATCATTCGGCATTGATGAAGGAATTGCAGTTAAATGTTCTTTCTTTTGTAAAAAAATATGCTTAGGGTTAGTAATTTTTTCACCCTTCGTTTATGGTTTTGGTTATCTGTGTGTATCTTTCACACTGCAATCATCATGATAGGAGCAATTTTGATTAAGTTGCATTGTCAAAAAAACCATTGTGGTATTGGTTTCATAGGAGGCCGCTGTAAAAATCCATTCTTGTGGCTTCGTCGATGGATTAATAGAAAAATATTGTAAAAATTCATGTCCTTCGGCTCCATCGCTGGTTTGATGTGATGAGCCCTGCTGGCTCTCCGCTCAAAACCCCCAAATTCTTAAGTCTTTAATTGTTTTTTTAAGTTTTTTAAGAAATCTTAATAGACAGAAGAGAAGGGGCGCAGCATATTTTTGCTCATAAAATGAAATTTAAAGCAAAAATTCACAAATTGGAAATACAGAAGCTATTATTATACTGAGACAATTAGAATATGCATAACAGACATACCCGAAATACTTCAGTTATTTTATATAAAGCAATAGCCAGATCTACAGCCGGAAATGGTGAAAATCAGCATAAAAGCACGCCAAAGCTCCAGAAGGGGTTTCTCCTGCTGAGAAATAGGTCACAATGCACTGAATAGACTAGGCGCCAAGGATGGAAACCAAAACCAGCTCAAAAAGGAGGCGTTTCTCCCTTTGTCTTCACACGCCTTTCTCAAGGCACAAATTCCAAGACAATCCGTACGGCCATGAAAAAGAAGGAAATGAATCTCTGAAGAAGAATCCCAGAAGCTGTAGAAGGACGCCACCAAGAAACCCTCAATGATTATTCTGAAGAACAAACATCTGCATAAATAAATCCTCTGTCTGCAACTGTAGAACTTCTGTGTGAAGCCCTCAACTGTACGGATTCAGCTGATCTCTCACAGCCTCAAACGTACTCAACACTGAAGAGTTTTCCGTTCTCCAATGGACACAATGATCAAACCCTGCTCTCAGGAGAATGCTCAGAGAAAAGATGCACAAGGCAAAGAGAAATAGTCAAAATGATATGAGTTTCAATTGCCAAAATGCCTCTTTAAGCAAAAGCACGCATTTCCATAAGGATACGCCCTTTTTAGGTTTTCAAAATATTATAATATTTTAATATATTCCTTTTCAATAGTTGGGCGCACTTTTATAATATTTAAAGTCATTAAAATATTATAATCCTCCTTTTGAGATTTAAGTGATATAAAAATATAAATAAAGTCAATGTGACTTTATTAAAAGGGCGTTTTAAGTTAATAAATTAACTTAATCACTTAAAATCCCGTAAAATGCTCAAATCTCAAGATAATCTCGTGCCGTCAGAAGCGATGAACTCCTGGAATGCCAACGCTCACTGTGATCTAAACACTGTCCACTGAAAACATGAACAAACAAACCCTCCAAAATGCACCACTGACCCACTATCCAAACTGGCTAGCCCACAAGGGTCCAATAAAGGGCTAACGCTCGCAAAACAAGATCATGCTGAAAAAGGGGACATTACAGTCTGCCCTCCCTGAAATTGCTTGTCCGCAAGCAATCTCAACAACAAGGAATCAACCACTCCACCAGGATCCCAAGGATAGTGTCGTGAAATGTCCCTCCTATCATCAACTGTCTCCTGTAATTCCCAAATCTGATCAACTAGATCATCATGCTGTACCCTGTCAATCTCAACACCATCTGTCACAGGAGAGAAAAACTCAAAAGAAAGCAAGTCAAACCGCTGACAACACTTGCTCCCTAAAACCGCCTGAGATATGCTATCATCTAACATATCTAACACGTGCATACCAGAATTGTGCATCTGAAATAGGTCATGTACATGATGACTGAAAGTGAAACTGTGTAAACTCCTAACCATGTACACACTGGAAATCTCCTCAACGAGCTCTGTCTGAAATCTCGATGCACTGACGGAATCTCCAATACTATGATCAACGCTCTTGCCTAAATCAGGATCAAGAGTAGAATCAGTATCCACCTCAAAGAGCGGATTATCACAAGAAGATGTAGCATCTGTCTCATAAAGAGGATTTTGTACTAACTGAGCCTCATAACTGTACTGATCCCAATCAAACCTCTCTGATCCCATGGGACTAGAATCAAAATGATAATCCTCCTGAAACATCTCATGCTCCTCTAGAATCTTCGGTTCTATCTTCTCACCTTTTTCGTTGACGAGAATGATAGATCGCATACTCCCATCCTCCAAACCAGCTTGCTGGTCCGTTAAATCAGCAAGGTCATCACCCTCATAAAACCACTCCATTTGTCTATTTGAACCCTTAGGCTTGAGAGGACAATTGTGGTTTTGGTCATAAGGAGCTTTGCAATAGAAACATAGCTTCCTCCTACGCAAATCATTTATTGTCTCTCGGTCCAAAGGAGCTGCAAACTTCCTCTTTTCATCAATCTTTTCTGATTCATTAGGTTCTGATTTGCTATCACTATAGGATGAAGATGCTTCTGCATTTGTAGTAAACTTACCACGTGAAGCTGTAAGTTCCATGCTACGAGCCTTTCTCATAGCTTCGTGCAAGGTAGGTGGATCGAATGCCTTGATCCAACCTTTCATTGGCTCATGGAGACCTTCTACAAATAAAATGACAAGTCTCCTCTCTGAGATTCCGGTAACCATAACCGAGAGCTTCTGGAACTCACCAATATAAGACTCCAAGCTTCCCAACTGCTTCAACTGAGCAAGGTCTCTGAAGAATAGCTCAGGATCACGTCTATCAAACCTCTCTACCAGTCTATCAGTAAACTCCTGGTACGAGGTAATCCTGTCATGGTGTAGTGTAGCCATGCCATGAATCCACCAGTCATGTGCTACGCCATCAAGGTGGAGAGCTGCAAATCAAATGGCATCCTCCTCAGGCATGGGGCGTAGTGTCAAGAATGTATCAAGTTTACTAACCCAGGCACGTGCTGTAACTCTACCACTGCCATCATAGTGAACTAGGGTTAGTTTGCTGGTAGCCTGTCTGAGATCACTTTGCTTGTTTCTAGGCCGCCTGTCATTCCTGTTTCTGGTGTGTTCTCTCTTTTGGCTTATGAATCTATCAAAGTTAAGGTGCTCCTTAACCCTCGGTGGCAAATTATCCCACTCATCATGCATAGCCATAATATTATCTGCAAAATTAATCTCACCACCCTGTTCAGCTTCGTCCACCTCCTCAGCATCATCTCTGGTGAACGTAGGACATGTAGCTCTCTCATAGGTACGTGCTAGAGCTATGACTCTCTGAAGTTCTCTGTGAATACTGCCTTCACGATCATGATCCAAACTATGAGCCCTGTTCATTGTCAAATTTTGAACATTCGTGCTAAGTTGTTGGAGAATAGTCGCCACCTGTTCTTGCCCTGCAACCATACCTCTGAGCACGTCTTTAGCTTCTCTGTCCTCATCATCCCAAGGATTCCTGTGAGAACTTTCTCCTGTCCTGTTCACCATATTGTCCCAATCTAATTCCTTCTCCTGTTCTGCAGATGGAAATGGTGGGAAAGGATTTTGATCACCTCTCGGATTTCTAGGACCCCCTCTGGAATAAAACTTGTCAAAACCCTCTTTGTGTGACTTCATAAATTTCTCTAACCCCACAAGCTGGCAGAATCAGAGCTCTGATACCACTGTGATGAGCCCTGCTGGCTCTCCGCTCAAAACCCCCAAATTCTTAAGTCTTTAATTGTTTTTTTAAGTTTTTTAAGAAATCTTAATAGACAGAAGAGAAGGGGCGCAACATATTTTTTGCTCATAAAATGAAATTTAAAGCAAAAATTCACAAATTGGAAATACAGAAGCTATTATTATACTGAGACAATTAGAATATGCATAACAGACATACCCGAAATACTCCAGTTATTTTATATAAAGCAATAGCCAGATCTACAGCCGGAAATGGTGAAAATCAGCATAAAAGCACGCCAAAGCTCCAGAAGGGGTTTCTCCTGCTGAGAAATAGGTCACAATGCACTGAATAGACTAGGCGCCAAGGATGGAAACCAAAACCAGCTCAAAAAGGAGGCGTTTCTCCCTTTGTCTTCACACGCCTTTCTCAAGGCACAAATTCCAAGACAATCCGTACGGCCATGAAAAAGAAGGAAATGAATCTCTGAAGAAGAATCCCAGAAGCTGTAGAAGGACGCCACCAAGAAACCCTCAATGATTATTCTGAAGAACAAACATCTGCATAAATAAATCCTCTGTCTGCAACTGTAGAACTTCTGTGTGAAGCCCTCAACTGTACGGATTCAGCTGATCTCTCACAGCCTCAAACGTACTCAACACTGAAGAGTTTTCCGTTCTCCAATGGACACAATGATCAAACCCTGCTCTCAGGAGAATGCTCAGAGAAAAGATGCACAAGGCAAAGAGAAATAGTCAAAATGATATGAGTTTCAATTGCCAAAATGCCTCTTTAAGCAAAAGCACGCATTTCCATAAGGATACGCCCTTTTTAGGTTTTCAAAATATTATAATATTTTAATATATTCCTTTTCAATAGTTGGGCGCACTTTTATAATATTTAAAGTCATTAAAATATTATAATCCTCCTTTTGAGATTTAAGTGATATAAAAATATAAATAAAGTCAATGTGACTTTATTAAAAGGGCGTTTTAAGTTAATAAATTAACTTAATCACTTAAAATCCCGTAAAATGCTCAAATCTCAAGATAATCTCGTGCCGTCAGAAGCGATGAACTCCTGGAATGCCAACGCTCACTGTGATCTAAACACTGTCCACTGAAAACATGAACAAACAAACCCTCCAAAATGCACCACTGACCCTCTATCCAAACTGGCTAGCCCACAAGGGTCCAATAAAGGGCTAACGCTCGCAAAACAAGATCATGCTGAAAAAGGGGACATTACATTTGATAGCAGGTTGTTTCCAAACCATTTTATGCCAAATTGAAAACTCTTGTGCTCTAGAATTTGTAAGTCCTTTTACATGGGTAGTTTACATATATGGCTCATTTATTGTTGATTTCTTCTTATTATATGTTTGTATCTTTAGTGTTATGCCCATTTTGGAGTTTCGAAAGAGATTATCATTGTCTATGGATGGAGAAATTGCACAAAAATCTTCTTTCTTTGTTCAAAAAGTATGGTTAGGGTTAGTTATTTCTTTGCTCTTGGTCTATTGTTTTGGTTGTATGTGTGTATACCCATTTTTGAGATTTGAAAGAGATTATCATTCTCTTTTTTTCTTCCATCAAAAAATATGGTTGGGCTTGGTTATTTGCACGTTGTTGGTCTATTGTTTTGGTTGTCTGTGTGTATCTTTGGCATTGTAACCATTACCATGGGAGCAATTGTATTTATCTATGTGTAGGGTTTAGGGTTGTATGAAAGCATTGACATATTGGAGATAAAATCATTTTGGTGGTTGTCTAGTATTATTCTAGTAGGTCTTTTACAATTTCTCTATTTTTGGTGATGTAGCTCAAATTTTCAATGAAGCTTGTGGGGTTATACTAATTTTTACATGGGTGCTTTGCATAGATGATCTCCAAAAAATATGGTTAGGGTTATTTATTTTTTCACTCTTGGTCTATTGTTTTGGTTGTCTGTGTGTATAGCCATTTTTGAGATTTGAAAGCGATTATCATTCTCTTTCTTTCTTCCATCAAAAAATATGGTTGGGCTTGGTTATTTGCACATTGTTGGTCTATTTTTTTGGTTGTCTATGTGTATCTTTGGTGTTGTAGCCATTACCATGGGAGCAATTGTATTTATTTGTGTGTAGGGTTTAGGGTTGTATGAAAGCATTAACACATTCGAGATAAAATTACTTTGGTGGCTGTGCAGTATTATTTTAGGAGGTCTTTTACAATTTCTCTATTTGTGGTGATGTAGCTCAAATTTTCAATGAAGAACAAAATAAGTAATGTTGAAAAATAATAAATGTTCACTATTGTGTAGTTTTAATGTTAGAGTGATGGATGCATCTCCATAAACAACAAAATGTAACCAATACTCATCGTGAATATGAATAATATGCTTCATCATAACATTATTGTAGTATGTTGTGAAAAAAATAAACTTATAACTTTACCCATCTTCCATTTGCTTCACAGGCACAAAAATAATTTGTCTTCCATTCAAAAAAGTCCAGGCATTCTACCAATTCTGTAATACCAAATGAAGGTATATTTGATTACAAAAAAATCAGAACAAATGATGATCTATAGATCATCTACCTATCAAATGGAGAGAAGTAGCAAAGAATAAACTATTGTAAGGATCAAAGATACAAATGAGTATTTATACATGATGCAAAACTAAATAAACTAATTACTACCTAATTGGTGATAATTGTTTTCTAACAACAATTAACAATGTTTATTATCCAACAAATATGACAAAAAAGAGGTATTTATTGGTCCACAATCCTTCAATGAAAATAATGTCATTATACAATAAAACCATAAATAAAATAAAAAATGAAGAAAGTTAAAAGATATAATTGTTTAGAGTAATAATAGTATTCATAACTATGAGCCAATATAATGATAAATTTATTTTGATATTTTTAAACAATTTAAAAAATATATATATACATTAGGAAATTTGTAAAACTATTGTAATTCTAAGGACAAGTCCCAATCCTTATTTTTAAGCAATCATTTTAAATTTGTAGTAATAGTATTAAAAAGAAATTGTGGAGTGTTGGGGAAAACAAATTGAAGGCAAATTTTAAAAAAGAGAAATAAACTTGTGGAGCCATGTGACACTTGACAATATATAATTGTTTCTTATTTCATTCTCTCCTTTGTTCTGAAGCTTCTTTTCAACTCCTAAGCAGTACCTGCCCCATTAAAATAAAGTTAGATTCTAAACTATCATCTTCCCATAATTAAAAATTTTTATGGGAACACTTCAACTGATCAAATTTAAAAAGAAGTCACATAGAAACATGGATAACATTTCATTGATTTTTTTGATACCAACTAATAAAATCTTAGAAATGCATTAGTATTCCTACCTAGTACGAGAATTAATAAAACTAACATAAAAATTTATAAAAGAACCGAAATATAAAAAAAATAAGACAAATTCCTAGACGAACGGCAATCTTCTTAAAATGTTGCGATGTAGCATTGCGTAATATATTTGCATTTGACTGTGATACATTTAATGATAAAGGGAGAATATAGTGGTTACTATTTTTGCCGAAAAATCCAATGTGATGACGAGGCTACATAGCTTCTCTAGGGAAATATAGATGTTTCCCAAGTTTAGGTCAGATAGTCTTTTCCTAGAGTTTTGTTTGAGACATGTGGATACAATTTTATATACATAAATAATAATAAAATTTTAAAATCTAAAAAAATAAATAAATTATAATACTAATTAATTAATTCGTTGAAATTTGGAATATAATGTTATTATTAGATAAGATATTTTAGATATTTTCAATGTTTATATAATTATAATCTATGTTTATCATCTAATATGTAGTGTCTTTTTTTATTAGTCTATTAAATGATTTAAATTTTGAACTTACAATGAGATAAATATAAAGATAGTAGGGTGGAATGAGAACATTCAACAAATTAAATCTATTAAAAAATTATTAGAATACATTTATATGAGTTAAAATGGATATTTGAAAGTATTATTAACCTTAATGATATAATTAATAATTTGTTATTTCTGCATTTTGATTGTGTTTGAGTTTTTCATCAACATTTCAGATCACACTCAATGATCCATCATCAGGATGATCCGATAACTGAGTGTGATCCGAAACGTTGATGAAAAAACTCAAACACTATCAAAATCCAGAAATAACAAATTATAAGTATTATGGTTTGGAAATCTCATCAATGATATATAACTAATTTGAAGGCTTACTATATATATTTTGTCTTAGATAGTTGAATGGTGAAGATAATTGATTAATTTTCAACATAATTCAATTGAATAGTCTATAATTCTAACAGGAAATTAATTTTAATTGTTTTTTGTTTAATCTAAATTTAAACAATTATAACAAGATTTTTTAATAATAGTCTTTTCTGTTAACTTTTAAAGTAATAATAATTAATTAATATTATGAATACAATAATAACTATCTAAAATAGATGCTAATAATAAATAATTAAAAACCAGATATATAATAATAAATAAATAAAACGAGGCACTAACTCATTTTTACCAAATTGGCCATTAACGAATGTTTTAGAACATTTACCACTTTGAAAGGTATAATCATTCACTCTACTGTTTGATATTCTATCGAGCAAGCTACCACCAAAACCAACAATCTGGTGACAAAACCCATGCCTTACTCCTCTTTTCAAGCTGTTTGGGTTTGATGGTTGACTGTTTCCGACAAACTAAAGCCAAAAAAGCCTATCCCAAGAAGATTTGAACACACCAAAGCCCGAGAGCAATCCTCGTTAACAACCAATTCTAAGGTTTCTCATAAGATTTCAACTCTAGGAAACCCATACAAGTTAAAACAAAAACTTATGCCCTGAGACAAGACGATATAAATGTACACTCAGGCAACCTTCCAAACATAAAATAG
>VDFB02352166.1:0-26411 GCA_007258455.2 Sequoia sempervirens | reverse complement strand
CTGTTTGATAAAATGCTTTGGTAGACATGTATGAAAAATGTGGTAGCATCGACAACTGTCACCATTTGATATTTATGCAGTTGTAGTATGTTTTGTGCAATGTAATCAGCGATATGAATATAGCCAACAAAAATCTATTTTCTATAATTCATGGATTGAACTCTGTATTTTATTTTCTCTCAATGTTTGTATGCTATGGAAATGCCATTACATTTTAAAAAAAAGTAGTTTCTTACTATTTTTCTTCAATTTTTTATGTTTTTTTGCAAATCTACCAAAAAACCCTAGTTTTTTCTACCAAAAAACAATATTTTGAAAAAAATCAATTAAAAATAAACAAATCTAATTGAAAATTTGATTAAAAATTAAAAATTTTACCTGATAGAGGTGGATTCCAAATCGGATATCGGATTTCGCTCTCCACTATGCGCCCCCCGCCGATGAGCCGAAAATAAAAATGAATGAGTTTTGGTCGCGGCTTTTTTTTATATATACAGTTGACAAAATCGGATATCCGATTTGGATCGGATATCCGATTCCTTTTGCTTGTGTCGGAATGAGATTTATCCTTTTGCTTGGGTCGGAATGAGATTTGTTTATACACTGAACAAAATCGGATATCCGATCCAAATCGGATATCCGATTCCTAAAACTAAGTTTTCCCTCTGCCTCGGTAGTCACCCCAGCTCCAAAAAGTCAACTCACCATTTTCGCGTTTTTGAGTCATAGAAACACGTATTTTTTCCTCCATTGCCACTTTTTGGCATACCATGATCCTGCACATGCCCATCTACATGTTCATTTTATAAGAATTTTAATGAATGTATATATCAAAGAAAAGTTTGCAATACAGTTTAACAATCAAACTGTTTGGTGTACAAATGACACTAATGATGGGGCAATCATCTGCTCTGTGAGTACATACATCGACACCCTGGTCCTAGTCGTCAATCCTAATGGGGTATTTTGATTTCAATTTTTTAAATTATATATGAAATTATTTTTAACTTGAGTTTTAAATTTATAATTGAATCATGAACATATTTTTAAAATAGTTATGTGGGTTTAGGGGAGTCAATCAGCTTCCGCGTCGATTCCACCCAAGGGGTTGTTGAGCACTCCTCCACTATCGGGTGTCGTAGATCAGGGGCAAGTACATTTATATTGTAAATTGTTTAACTTACAACAATTATGAATTTTGAATTCACTATATGTCAAATGTGCATGTACACTTGTAAATATTATAAGCGTTAAATGTCTACATGTATGTCTAGGTTGATACGACAATGAGAATGGGCATCGGGCAAACATTAGATGTTGTGACTACTTGTGAGGCCTCTGATTTTCAGGTTGTTTAAAAAAAATTCTACACAAAATGTGCAAACTTGAATATATATATTTTAACCTAATTCAAGTATACATGCTTTAAATTTGATCTTGTAGGACTTTGTTAGTGCGACTTTCTGCGATGACCCAGTCATAGTTACACCTCCAGAGGACATGTAGAGCAAGCTCCAGACATCATGGTAATTTAAGATTTTTATTATATTTAAAGTCAATTACAAATTATATATTTTGAATAATTTTAATTTAAAATTGAATATATATATTTATATAATATGAGCTAATACACATTTTAAATTCTTTTTTCTTTTATAGCATGAGACACATCTTGTAGTTGAGCATGTACAAACTGGTCCTGGAGAAGAGGGTGCACAACCTTAGAATACGGTACAATTAAAATATGATAAATTATAAATTAAATTGAATTAAATCATTTTTAATTGTAGACTTACATCTAATTTCAACTTTCTTTGTCTTGTTTATGTAGATTGATTCAAAGAATTTAGAGGTTGGTTCGGGTGCACCAGAGCATCCAGACCCAGATATGATGGTAATTTAATTTTATGATGAATTATAAATTAAATTGTCATTAAATCATTTTTCATTGTCTTACATCTGATTTCATCTTTCTCTTGTATAGAGTGTTTCAGGTCATCCACATAGTCTGCATGGTGTGAAGAGGTATTTTGATTATAGAGACAATACATGACCTAAACATGATTTTATGGGTTATATTTGTTTATTTCATGGACTACATATTTGGTTTCTCATGTACTCTGTTGGACTTTATATTTCATGGCTCAAGTACTTTGTTGGACTTTAGTTCATGGGTTGTACTCTGATGGACTTTATTTCATGCACTTAATATGTTGTAAATTATGGACTTTATTATTGTTTGAAATTTTAATTTACACATGTACATTCATGAACTTTATGTTCATAGTCAAGACATTAATATAGGACATTAATGTGAAATTAAATTATAAATATGAAATGAAAGTTGAAATTAATAGGACATTTTAATATTTGTACTTTACAAATTTAGTGATCCCATACATGATATACATGATATGTACATTCAATAATTAGTGATAATTAGTCAACGAACTTATTCAATTCGTGTCAATCAATAATTAGTCAATAAATCATAATTTACAAACAAAAGCAATCTGTTTATATACCACAAAGGATGAAATTTTAAGAAATAAACAATATCATACAAGATTAGAGAACAACTCTTTAGGCATTAATAAATTCTATAAATAATAGCATCCAACACTAATTTATAAGTTTTCAAAACAAATAATAGCATCCAATACTAATTTATAAGCTATCAAAACAAATAATAACATCCAATACTAATTTCTAAGCTGTCAAAACAAATAATGGCATCCAATACTAATTTATAAGTTGTTAAAACAAATTATAGCATCCAATACTAATTTATAAGTTGTCAGAACAAATAATAGCATCCAATACTAATTTATAAGTTGTCAAAACAAATAATAGCATTCAACACTAATTTATAGGTTGTCTTAAGGGGATGTTGTAAGGGGTCCTAATACGACGTCTTAAGGGGATCAAAGGAGAGTATAATTAAGTATAAATATTAACTGATATAAACAAGTATTATACTTTAGGGTGACTCATCATAACAAATGATATAATTAAATATAATATTTAGGATATGTGCTAATATGACACGTCTTAAGGGGATGTCTTAAGGGTTCCTAATACGATGTCTTGAGGGGATCAAAGAAGAGTATAATTAAGTATAAATATTAAGTGATATAAACAAGTATTATAAGTTTTAGGGTGAGTCATCATAACAAATGATATAATTAAGTATAATATTTAGGATATGTGCTAATACGACACATCTTAAGGGGATGTCTTAAGGGGTCCTAATATGACATCTTAAGTGGATCAAAAAAGAGTATAATTAAGTATAAATATTAAGTGATATAAACAAGTATTATTAGTTTTAGGGTGAGTCATCATAACAAATGATATAATTAAGTATAATATTTAGGATATGTGAATCCACCTCCATATCTTAAAGGGATCTCTTAAGGGGTCGTAATACAAGGTCTTAAGGATATAATTGATTTAACAATAATTTATGCATGATATTTAGTGATTATACAATCAAATATAAAGTTTCAAAGTAGGAAAACATGCACATTTAACAAACCAAATATATAGAATATTGATTTTGATACATAAAAGTACATAGAGTACATAATTGTGTATGTACATGTATTTGTAATTTGTACAAAATGTTTAATTGTGTAAGTATGTATGTACATATATGTCATCTCAAAACAATGTTTACAAAATTTGGATATGTCATCTCAAGAACATCTCAAACTCGTGCCCAAAATGTAGTAGGTCTTCACGCCACCTGATATCAAAAAGGTACAAGCAATATCAATGAAATCATCAAAACATACATATTTTAATTTATATAAAATTATCTATACGTACACAACTCAAGTACCTACATTTAAAAGTATTCCACACATGTGTGTAGGTTGAATCTCGGCATCCTCTCCCTTTTGTTTCAAAGTATAAGATCAATGCAATGATGGGCTTAAGCATACAAAAAAGGATAATAAATCAATTTTAACTATTAATGTACAAGCAATATCAATATATAATCAAAACATGTATTTAAATATAATTTAACTAATAATTACCTGTTTTTACCAAGTATTCCATGTTGTCTAGGTTGAATCTACATGGACTATATCTTTTTTCTGATTATGGCTTAAGGATCTATAAAAGGACAATTTAAATCAATTTCAACTAATAACACACTTGACCAATATCAAAACATGTATTTAATCTATTTAAAAGGACAATATAAAACTAAAACTATATTTACCTATATTTACTTATTCCATTGTACCATCTACATCCTCTCTTTTTTGTAATGCATCTATGATTGTCTCATGCTCTTCCATAGAAGTTGTCCATAACACTTTATTTGTAAGTTTTCCACGATACTGATCTAGTTTTATATTTGTTGCCACCACCAAATGTGAATAGTGTATAATCTTTTTATGTGTTGCATAATCTTCGAATGCAAGTAGACCATTATTCCTTGTCAAGTATTTTCATAGCCAAGTGCCAACAACCACCATCGATCCTATTGGAAAACATGAAAACCATCATCAAATAAGTTCTAAAAATTTTCTATAGGGGATCAAAGACTTGTTCTAAAAAATTTTTTAAGGGGATCAAAAACTTGTTATCAAAATTTGCTTAAGGGGATGTTTTAAGGGGATCATTTTACCTGTTGGATAATAATAGCCACCATCATCTTCTTGAGGTGCTATTAACTTATGTTTAGTCTCCACGCAACGAGCCAACCAATATTTTGTTTCCTCTCCATTCCCCTCGGCTGCAACAACAACATACACGTCTTGCAAACAAAATTTTATTTAATAACTTGCGCATATCCATATAAATAATTTAGTATTACAAAATAACTTAATAAAGTGAAATAAATTGAATTAAATTACCTTCTTGTACAAGGTCTGAAACACAGTCATAGTCTTCAGATGCAAACACTTGATCATTTTCTTCAATAGTTCTTTCATATTGATCATGTGCTTCAACCAACCAAAAGAATCGATGAACTATAGAGTACTCACTCGAACCAGGTGCAGAAAATCTTGTATTGCACCAATCCATAATCCCACGTGCATCTTTAAATTTTATTGCATCTTTGAATTTTAATTGTTCTCTAGCAAGAATTCTTTTGACACACGCACCAGCTCCATCATGTTCTCCTTTACCATGCCCAACTTCAAAAAAACTCCATATATGTTGGACATTAAGTTCCTTGTGAACCCTACTTAACCAATAGAACATTCAAGCATTCTTGAACTGTCTCATACCATTATCTGACCATATGAGATGTCCTGTCATTTGGATTCCTCTTTCTCTTAAATTTCTATAAAATATATTGAAACAGTATTGAACAAACTCTGACGAGTGTAACTGGTTGTCACTCAAATAAAAATGATACTCCCTAAAAAAATTTCTATCATCCTCAGTGCTATCATCTGCATGTCTATAAACGATATGGACAAACATACCTACTTGCATTGAATTATAATACTGTGATTGAATTTCCTCTTGCGGAGCTAGAGTATAATTTTCTGCAATACAACCACTGAAAGTATAGTACCAATTGGAAATGTGTTTCTACATGCACGAAATTGGCCATCAAGTCATCAAGCATGTTGAGAGTGCATAACATATTTTGGTACAATCTTATTCTTAAATTCACTCATGAATGCATGTACACTAACTTTTTTTGTAACTAAATCACAACGTTTTCCTATTTTTCCATCTTTTAAAGAATAGTGAACATTCTTAATTCTTTTAACATCTACCAATTGTTGTCCAAAATCATTATCAACACTTTCATGCATACAAATTCTTAAGAATGAAAGACTTCCACAGCTAATGCATTGTCCAGAACTTAAATAAAAAAATTTACTATTAGATCTTTCACAAAACAAACCTGATATAAACTTCCTTATTGCTTTAGGTGGCATATTAATACCAAATTCCTGTATAATCATGTTAGTATGCAAGGTACAACCTATATATCGAAAAACATCATAAAAATCATGAAATTGAACATGCGTTTTACAACAAGATATTTGTTGCTTATTAATTTTTACATACCAAGGTTTACATTTTTCAAAAGACCTTTGACTTATTTTAATATTACCAGGTAACACTAAATCACCACAAAATTTTCTATAAAATTCAGTTTGTTTTGTATCTAATAGGTGTTTTGGGTGAGGATCTCGAACTTTGGATCCCACCCTTAATTTTAAAACATCTCTAGAATTAGATGAAACCCTAGTATTATCATGCCAATATTTTTCAATCAAAGATTTAATTTCAACATTCAATTTCATATCAAACCTTGGGAGTCGACCACTGAAACTCCAACATTGGTTGATAGAATCATTTTCTATACTTTCTCTTCTTTTTGCCACTCTTAGCAATGTTTTAGGATGTATTTGTAAAACTTCACTAATATTGCTTACCATTCTTTTATTCAAAGTTGTTTTATTAACTATAGCAGTTGTTATAGCTCTTCTTGCTGCATTTTTATCTTTAGATCGCCTATTTTTCCCAATAAATTGAATGGCACTAGCAACAGTAGACATAACATGTTTTAATGATTAATCTTTTCTTTTTGGTTTAACAAAAAAGCCTAACCTTTTCATTATTTTCCTTATTTTTTGCATTCTCATCAATTGCATCATTAGTTGACATTGAAATGCAATTTTTTTATGATAAAAGATTTTTTTGTATATTCTATTCGCATGTGTTCTTATTTTCCTCCAAGAAATCTGACCAAGAAGATTATCAAAAACATCACTTTCAATTTAAAAAATATATTTTCACTAAATTCAACATCACATTCTAGATTTTCATTTTCATTTTCATTTTCAACTTCAAAACGATTTACATTTTCATCTTCATTTTCATCAACAAAACGGTTTTCATTTTCATTTTCATTAACAAAATAGTTTTCGTTTTCATTTTCAACAAAAGGATCATTCTCATTTTCATTTTCAACAAAATATTTTTCATTCTCATTTTCATTTTCAACAAAATATTTTTCTTTTTCATTTTCAACAAATTCTATAAAAGTTTCATCTCTCTGAATATTATCAATGTCAACATCGTTAAGTCCAGCATCTTGTAAAACTTCTACATATGAATTTACCATTTCACTAACATGTGGATTTGAAGACGTACCTGGTTTTGTGCATATTGAAACATTCTCCATAACATTGAAAGAGGGATTTGAAGACATAGTAGGACTTGCTTGTATAATCATATTATTTTCCAAATTGACTTCTTGAAAATTAGCTTTGTCTACAACCATGGTATCCTCAATGTTTTCATCTTCAATAGTTGTGGAATTTGATGCTCCACCATCATTCATTGATTTAATTCTCATTTGTCTTTCTCTTTATCTTTGTTTCTCCTTCTCTCTCTTTGCTTCAATTTCTTCAGGAGTCAATGTCTTCCTATCTTTCCTCTTATTATGAGCTTGTGAACCCATGAATATAAAATTCTCAAGCACAAATGAATGTCAATAGTGAAAATATTCAAAAAATTCAATCCAAATTGCAAGTTGAAGACCTATAAGGACAAAATTCTTCCTCTTGTGTTCCTCAAAACAAGTAGAAAACTAGCACAATTCCACTTAAAAAACTGTTTTCTTCATGCCTCCTTTCAAAAATTCAATCCAAATTGCAAGTTGAAGACCTATAAGGACAAAATTCTTCCTCTTGTGTTCCTCAAAACAAGTAGAAAACTAGCACAATTCCACTTAAAAAACTGTTTTCTTCATGCCTCCTTTCAAAAATTCAATCCATATTGCAAGTTGAAGACCTTTTGTTCCTCCAAACGAGTACAAAACTAACACAATTCCACTTCAAAAATGGTTTACATGATCCCTCCTTTGAAAAAATCAATCCAAAATGCAAGTTCACCACCTGTAAAGACAAAAGTTGATGAAAAATAGCTCAATATGTCGTAGTCGGCCATACATGTGGGAACCGTTGACAAAGGAACAGGATCTCGTTTCCCTGTCAACGATCACCACATTTAATATTAAGAAATGGGATCCCGATTTACAAAATAGGATCCTATTTTGTAAACGGGATCCCATTTCTAAAAATTTGAAATTCCATTTGCTTTGTGGTCAGGTTTTTGGTTTGTATTCTAGTTCAGGAAAAGCATTGGGAATCCGAACCTATGCCTTCAGCCTGGTTTGACCTGCAAGTTGAAGGTCCTAACAATTTCAGAGAAAAATACTAAGTTTGGACATATGGTTGACAACTTTTTTTGTAGAATCTTTTGACGAAATTAAAACACATTATAGATGAGATCTATGTAATTTTTTTTACAATTGGATTATTTTTTCTATTTTTCAATTATTTTTTTATGAAACTGGTCCATAAACTTTAAATATCAAGGTTTTTTACTATTTTAATACTTTTTATCAACATAACATGTTCACGAACGAATTGCATGGGAACGTACTTCAGACAATTCTTTTCAATTTAAAATAAAAATAAAAAATGATAATTTTAGGCCATCTTATGCGTGACGTACACAATGATTTTTCAAAATGACAAATACAAATATGGCTAATATAAATTTAACAAAAAAAAAAATCAATAAAAAATTACAAAAAAATATTGAAAACGTGTTTCAGTGAGTTACAAATCTTTTCCCAAAAGGATTTAGAAAAATACGATAATTTAGGTCAAGATATGGATGATGTACACGTGCATGGTATGGTAAAAAAAGTGACTTTTAAACGGTTGTTTTTAGAAATGCCTATTGAAACTCAATTTGTACCATCTAGGTATTGAAATAAATTACATATTTGGAAACTAAACTCTAAGTACTACATTTTATGAGTAGTGACTTTTTTGAAGATTCCATCTCTAAGTGCTTCGAATTTTAAGGTCAAATGTGTCAAATTCTAAAAATTAGGGAAAACACTTCCACTTTTTGGCCAAAAAGTGGACTCAACTTCTTGTCAGCACCCTAATTAAGCATTCAAAAATGGCCTAGTTTTGTGGTGACTTCACTTGTTTCTCATTCAATGCATTGATTCAATAATAAACGTACCTTCCTTATCTCACTCAAGGGGCAATTCCAATTGAACTTGAATCTCGCTACCTATTACTTTCTTGGGGCAAGAGATAGCAAACACAAGATGAATTTTGTTAAGAGTAGAAGTTCTAACTTATAAGCTACACTATCAATTTGGAAGAGAGCCCTATGGGGCCCATAAAATTTAGGCGATGGCTTAATATTCTCATTATTCTTAAGTAGTATTTGTTTGTAAGATTGCAATATAATGAATGTCCAATCTCCTTCCTCAAAATGCCTCACTTTGCAATATTGGTGTCCTTTCCTTTTCATCCTAGTATGAGCCATAATCAAATTTTTCTTAAGGATTTGAAGGATTTTCTATTGGCGATGAATGTGATTTTCAATGGTAGAAGATTTAGGATAACCCTATAAAGAAGTATTATATTGTGTGGCTAGCTATAAATATCCTCAAATAGAGTCATTTGTGTTGATGTGTGTAAGGATGCATTTGTTGGTGTAGGTTTTCATTTTCCCAGTGGGTTAATTTATTTTTCCCTTAGTCCTAAGTTTTTCCTACACTTTTATTAAACTTGCTTAGGATAATAAAGTGAGTTTATTACTAGGAGATAAGTGTGTGATGTCCCCTTCCTTAAAGGGTGGAACCACTTTCAACTTTTGGTGGCATCCTCCACTTTTGGTGGTCCATCTCCACTTTTTTGTGGTTGATTCATATTGGTTGGATTTTCCACCTACCTCCTCTCCTAAGTTCTATATAAACTCACTACCTAGCTTGTATTTGCATCCATTCATGCATATTTTCATTGTATATTTTCAACTTGGAAGCTCTTAATGCAATTTTGTCACATTGGCATTGCATAATCTCTTGGAGTTCTAGTTTGCATTCTTATGTTTTTCCAGTTTATGTAACTTTGATTTTCTCTTTAAAAGTTCCTTAGGTTATTCAATCTATTTCAGATTTCTAATAGCATTATACCACCATTTTGTAGGTAAAATCCATTTGGATGATTGTGCTTGTTCATTTGGGGAAACTTAATGAATAATCCTTCCAAACATTTGTTTACAATTTATGTTCGGAAATATTATTGTGATAAATAAGATGTTCTATGCTCTAGTTTTGTGCCTTGTACTATGAATAAGTCAGTCCAAAATATGCTATTCAAGAGTTTCATGGAGTTTTCATATCTTTTCCATGACCTATAAGGTTAGCACACCTACAAAGGTAAGAAATTGGTGGCATAACATGTATGTAACCTTCAAAAAAGTGTTGCCTCAACATTTATTAACTCTATATGCTCTTGTATGAACCCACCATCTTGACATGTCACATCTTTTGTAGGAAAATTCTCATAGCTAATTAAGAATTCAAAAATGGCCAAGTTTTGTCACAACTTAACTTGTTTCTCATTCAATGCATTGGTTCAATAATAAACCTACCTTCCTCATCTCTCTCAATGGTAAATTTCAATTGAACTTGAATCTCGCTACCTATTACTTTCTTTGGGCAGGAGATAGCAAACACAAGATAAATTTTGTTAGAGAGTAGAAGTTCCAACTTATAAGCTACACTATCAATCTGGAAGAAATCCCTATGGGGCCCATAAAATTTAGGCGATGCCTTGATGTTCTCAGTATTCTTATGGTGTCTTTGTTTTTAGGATTGCAATCAAACTAATGTCAAATCCCCTTTCTTAAAATGCCTCACTTTGCAATATTGATGTCCTTGCCATTTCATCTTATTATGAGCCATAATCAAATTCTTCTTAAGGATTTGAAGGCTTTTCTATTGGAAATGAATGTGATTGTCAATGACACAAGATTTGGGATGACCTTGTAAAGAAGTATTAGATGGTGTGGCTAGCTATAAAGAGCCTCAAATAGAGTCATATTTGTTGATGTGTGTAAGGATGCACTATACTTCCATTTTGTAGGTAAAATCCATTTAGATGATTGTGCTTGTTCAATTGGGAAAAAGTAATGAACAAATCCTTCCAAACATTTATTCACAATTTATGTTTGGAAATATTATTGAGAGCGATAAAATGATCTATGCTCTTGTTTTGTTCTCTGTGCTATACATAAGTCGGTCCAAATTATGGTATTCAGGAATTTCATGGAGTTTTCATACCTTTTCCATGAGTACTTTCACCGATTTACTAACTTTAAATGGATGAGAGAGCCCACATAAATGTACATACTTGGTGAGTGTGTCCACAACCAACAATATTACATCCTAATTATCCAACATTAGTAACCTTCTAACAAAGCATTTTGATATTCCCTCTTGTCGTTGTGTCAAAATGGCTAATGAATGTAAGATCCCTAGGGTCTTAACCATTCCTCATTTATTTTGTTGATGTTCCAAAAAATTAGCCACAAATTTTTATATAACCCCTAATTCCTTCAAAAATAAATTTGTATTTCTACTATGAAATTGATCTTTAAGAACCCTGAAAGTCCTAGTTGTGCATTTGAGATAAGATGGTAAATTTTAATTGATAATTATTAGACACAAAGAGAATTTATTGTACCATATTTAGGGATGATAATAGGTCAAATGAACAAGGGTTTATCTCACATGTAGAGTATGCATTGAAAGACACAAATTGGGTGTTTAAGGGAACTAACATTAGGTTTATCAACATGAACTATGCCCTTAGAAGATGTGTGTATGTGGAACTAGTTTTGCACAATGAGGAACATATTTGTTCCAATTCCAAAGATCAACTTCATGAAATGCATTCCTTTGTGGTATTGGCATCATTATTTGACTCTGTGAATGATATCCAACATTTATTTCTCATGTGTGGGCCTTATAAACTCTATCCTTTCATTTTCTAACACTCAAATGTTAAGGGAAACCTTTCCTCTGTTAATATTGTCCCAATCCCACGTCTCAAAGCATCACATTCTACCCAAAATATCATAAGAAGGTTTAAGGTAGCTATCATAGGGGGTGGAAGTAAGAGCCCCTTTTAGTTTTTGGAAAGCTTGGGTTTCTTCCTTTGGCCATGTTCAATTGGATCCTTATTCAACAATATTGTTAAGGGTGCTACCATGCAAGCATAGTTGAGAGAAATGTTGTGGTATGTGGCGATTGATCATGCTATATTGTACACCCGGCATGTATCCTTGTTGGGGTCCGGGGCCAGGTTGGGCCCAAGGCGGGGGTTCAGGGCGGCAACCCCCAAGAAAAAAAATTCTCATTTTTTTCGCGTCATCACCAAAAAGAAAAAAAACTGACTTTGTAAAACCCTAATTCTGGAAGCTTATAAAAGGCTTGTTATAAGTGGTTTGGATGGGGGTTGCAGTATGGCATTATTAGCAAGATTGTAATATGTTTTACACTGGATAATAAAATCATTGGATGGTTGCAGTTTTGTGGATGTAGCCCAGATTGGGTGAACCACGTTAAATTCTTTGTGTTGTCTTATTTTTGCTATAATTTTCTGTTTGTTTTATTTCTCTATTTTATTGATCAAATCTACATTTAACTATTAGATATATGTTTTTCTAACCCTAACAAGTGGTATCAAAGCGGGTTGTGTTCGATTATCATCTACAGGAAAGTCTCATGGTTGAGTGGTAGTCTCACGGTTAAGTGGGAGCAATGGCGGACGACGGTAAATTGAATGCAGATAAATTCAATGTGCAGAACTATCAGTTATGGAAGATGCAAATGGAGGATTATCTCTATCAGAAGGATTTATGGAGGCCACTAGAAGGAATAGCCAAGAAACTAGCAACAATGAGTGATGAGGAATGGAAAATTTTGGATAGAAAGGCACTAGGAGCCATTCATTTATGCCTGGCACAATCAGTGGCATTCACTATGACAACAGCAAAGACAACTCAAGAGTTGATGGAAACCCTGGTGAAGTTATATGAAAAGCCTTCCGCTTTGAATAAGGTATTTCTTATGTAGTGTTTATTTAATATGAAAATGGTAGAAGGTGGGTTAGTTGTTGATCATTTAAATGAGTTTAATACGGTTACCAGTCAATTAATTTCTACAAATGTAAACTTTGATGAAGTTAGGGTTCTTTTGATTCTGTTTTCTTTGCCAGAAAGCTGGAATAGCTTGGTAATGGCTGTTAGTAATTATGTTTCTGGTTCGAATACATTGAAATTTGATGATGGTGTTATTTTGAGTGAGAAAATTCATAGGAAAAGCTCGAGTGGAACATCCACATCAGGCAGTGTTTTGAATGCAAAAAACAGGGGTAGAACATAGGAGAGGGGAAACAATTTTGGAAGTCGTGGGAAGTCACGAGGAAAATCAAAGGACAAAAGGTCCCAATCTAGAGATAAGAGGGATTGATGGTACTGTGGTAAGCCGGGTCATTTAAAGAAAGATTGTTGGTCTCGAAAAAATAAAAAATGAGACAAAAAGGAAGGCAATAAAAAGGAAAATGTGGTAAGTAATAAATCTGATGAGGATGCTTTGATTCTTTCCCTTGATAATGTTGATGATTCTTGGGTGTTAGATTTAGGGGCTTCATTTCATGCTACACCCCATAGAAGTTATTTTCTTGATTATGTTCAAGGGGATTTTGGGCTGGTTTATTTGGGAGATAACGAACCCTATCAGATTGTTGGAAAGGGAAGAATCAAGATTAAGTTGCAGAATGTGAATCATTGGCTACTACATGAGGTAACACACGTTCCAAAGTTAAAAAGAAAATTAATTTCAGCAAGGCAACTAAATGATGAAGGTTGTGTTGTTACATTTAGTGATAAAAATTGGAAGGTACAAAAGGTGCCTTAGTGGTAGAAAAAGGTGTGAAAGTAGGCACCTTATATCTTTGTGTAGGTCATACTATTTCTTCTACTTTAGCTATCGCAGATAAAAATCAATGTTCAGGAACAATTGTTGTAGTTCAGCGGGCAAAAAATCAGACAACTGCTATGGATTCTAAATCAGCACTGTGACATAATAGACTTGGGCATATGAGTGCAAAAGGTATGAAAGTACTTCATTCAAAGAATGTTTTACCAGGTCTGAAATGTGTTAATATGAATTTCTCTGAAAGTTGTGTGTATGGAAAACAAAAGAGAGTTTTCTCAAGGATGGGAAGCAAAAGAAAGATGAGAAATTGAAGTTTATGCATACGGATGTATGGGGACCAGCTCAAGTATCTTCTCTCGGTGGCTCTTAGTACTATGTTACTTTTATTGATGATGCAACAAGGAAGGTATGGATTTATTTCCTTAGGCAGAAATCTGATGTATTTGAAACTTTTAAGAAATGGAGAAGCTTGGTTGAGAATGAGATAGGTAAAAAGTTAAAATGTCTCAGATTTGATAATGGTGGTGAGTATTGTAGCAAAGAGTTTGAGGACTATTGTTCCTCTAATGGTATTTGTAGGCAGAAAATGGTTCCAAAGACTCCACAGGAAAATGGAGTGGCTAAGCGCATGAACAAAACAATAATGGAGCGTGCACAGACTATGAGATTGCAGGTTGGGCTTCCTTTAAACATGTGGGCAAAGGCTGTAAACACTATTGTTTAATTAATCAATAGAGGTCCCTCTAATCCTTTGGGTTGTGGTATTCCAGAGGAAGCATGGACAAGTAAGAAGGTGAGTTATTCTTTTCTCAAGACCTTCAGTTGTGAAGCAAATTTGCACATGTAGATTATGAAAATAGAACCAAGTTTGATGCAAAATCAAAGAAATGTATATTTGTTGGATATGGCATTGATGAATTTGGTTATAGGCTTTGGGATTTTGAAAATAAAAAAATTGTGAGGGATGTCATATTCAATGAGAAAGTGTTGTACAAATATCAGTTGCAGTAGCATGAGAAGAAAGAAAATGATTATGTAGTGTTGGATGATACACCAAACAACAATGTTTCAGTGGTTCCTCATACTCTACAACAACAGTAATAACAAATACCACACTCCAATGAATGTTAGACGATCTTCAAGGATAATTAGACCTCCAGAAAGATTTTCTCCCTCTTTGTATTCTATTTTATTAACTGATGCTGGTGAACCAAAATGTTATAATGAAGCTATGCAGGTGGATACCAAGGTTCAATGGGAGCATGGAATGGAAGAAGAAATGGACTCCTTGTTGAAAAATCAGACTTGGGAATTATGCAAGTTGCCTGCAGGTAAAAAGATTTTACCAAACAAATGGGTTTATAGGCTGAAAGAGGAGGATGGAGGTAAGAAAATATTTAAAGCCATATTAGTTGTAAAGGGATTTGCACAGAAAAAGGGTATTGATTTTGATGAGATCTTTTCTCCTGTTGTTAAAATGACTTTTATTTGTACTATTATAAGTATTGTGGTTGCTGAAGATTTGCATTTAGAATAACTTGATGTTAAAACATCCTTTCTCCATGGCGATTTGGAAGAGGAAATATATATGGAACAACCACAAGGATTTGAGGTCAAAGGTAAGGAGAAACTTGTGAGCAGATTGAAGAAAAGTCTATATGGCTTGAAGCAAGCACCTCAGCAATGGTATATTAAATTTGATAGTTTTATGGCTGAGCAAAGCTACAGTCAATGTAATTCAGACCATTGTGTTTATTTTAAGAGGTTACATGATGATAGCTATATTATCTTATGTTTATATGTTGATGATATGCTTGTAGCAGGATCTAACATGGATCACATAAGGGAGTTAAAACAGCAGTTAGCAAATTCATTTGCTATGAAGGATTTGGGGGCAGCAAAGCAAATCCTTGGTATGAAGATTACAAGAGATAGGAAAAACATAAAATTGTTTTTATCTCAGGTTGATTATGTTGAAAAGGTGTTACAAAGATTTCATATGGAGAAAGTGAAAGCTGTCAGCACACCTTTCCTAGTCATGTTAAATTGACTAAGGATAAGTGTCCAAAGACACAAGAGGAAGAAAAAATGTCCAAGGTACCATATGTTTCAGCTGTAGGTAGTTTAATGTATGCCATGGTATGCACAAGACTAGATATTGCACATGTTGTAGGAGTTGTTAGCAGGTATATGAGTCATCTTGGTGTTGAGCATCGAAATGCAATAAAATGGATTCTCTGGTACTTGAGAGGTACATCCAATAAATGATTATGTTTTGGGGGCTCTAATATTGATTTAAAAGGCTATGTTGACTCAGATCTAGCAGGGGATATAAATACCAGGCAGAATACCACAAGTTATGTATTTACAGTTGGTGGGACAACATGGAGTTGGATTTCTCAGTTGCAAAAGGTGGTTGCTTTATCCACCACGGAGGCAGAGTATGTTGTTGCAACATAGGCAGCAAAGGAAATAATATGGCTACAACTTTTCATGGAAGAGTTGGGAAAACAATAGGCTAAAAATTACTTGTTTATAGACAGCCAAACTGCTATAAATCTTGCAAAGAATTTTTCCTTGCATTCTAAAACCAAACACATACAGTTGAGATATCATTTCATCCAATCAGTGTTGGAGGATGGACAGGTCAAACTGGACAAGATACATACAGATGTCAATCCGGCGGATATGTTTACTAAGGCAGTGACACGGGAGAAGCTGAGTTCCTCTTCAGCTTCGGTTGGCCTTCAAGGTTGAATTCAAGTATAACTGAGCAACAAGGTCCAAGGTGATTATTTCTAGTGGGAGTTGTAAGTGTAGTGGTGTCGTTCAGGATCAGTCTCCAAGTGGGAGATTGTTGTGGTATGTGGTGACTGATCATGCTATATTGTACACCCGACATGTATCCTTGTTGGGGTCTGGGGGCGTAGCCCCCAAGAAAAAAAAAATTCCCCTTCTTTTCGTGTCGTCACCAAATAAAAGAAAAATCACCGAAAAGAAAAAATTGACTTTGTAAAAACCCTAATTTTGGAAGCTTCTAAAGGCTTGTTATAAGCGGTTTGGATGGCGGTTATAGTATGGCATTATTAGCAAGATTGTAATATGTTTTACACTGGATAATAAAATCATTGGATGGTTGTGGTTTTGTGGATGTAGCCCGGATTGGGTGAACCACGTTAAATATGTGACGAAGATCTTGCACATTGAATAAAACACTAATAAACATAATTAAGATAATATGTGCAAACAAGATAGTCATGCCCAAACATAAATTTTTGGGTGATGTAAGAATATTTTACTCTTGAAATGCTCTTAAATCTATTCCATAAGGAATCTCCCTTTAGAACATACTTAGCTTAAGAACATATATTCTATTCAAGTTGTTGAATAAACTTATTTCTCAGAGGGTTGTGTTGCCACCATAGCCATGTTGTTTATACATATTCAAGATGCAATAAATCAATAACTCATTATTTTTTTTCCTAGAAGTCCTATCGAGAAAGAGCACCAATTAAAATATTATCCGGACCACCTTTCTTTGTAATTAACTTCAAATTCATACTCTAGCATCTTGGTGACCCATTTTTGTTGCCCTTCCAAAGATGATTGTTTCTCCAATAGATGCAATGGTCTTTCTTTATTTTGAAATGCATTCCTTTGTGGTATTGGCATCATTATTTGACTATGTGAATGATATCCAACATTTATTTCTCATGTGTGGACCTTATAAACTCTATCCTTTCATTTTTTAACTCTCAAATGTTAAGGGAAACCTTTCCTATGTTAATATTGTCCCAATCCCATGTCTCAAAGCATCACATTCTACCCAAAATATCATAAGAAGGTTTAAGGTAGCTATCATAGGGGTGGAGGTAAGAGCCCATTTTAGTTTTTGGAATGCTTGGGTTTCTTCCTTTGGCCATGTTCAATTGGATCCGTATTCAACAATATTGTTAGGGGTGCTACCATGCAAGCATAGTTGAGAGAAACTCTTGTATGGTATTCTATAACACCCAAAATTATTCTTAAACATTTGATGTTTTTAGGTTTTTGCCACTCTATGAATCCTAAAATATTCTTAGGGTTCACCTTAGCACTTTAATGTGGCATTGCATGCCACAAACACTCTGCTTCTTTTACCTTGAGGGAACATATAATTTTTAAATAGAGTTTGTTAGTTTTCAATCCGTATAATATATTGTAAACAAGCTACAAATGTCCCTCCCATATTTTATTATAGATATAAATGTCATCAAAGATCACCTAAACAAGTTTCCAAAGAAATGGGTGTAAAATTAAATTCATGAGGGTTTGTAAAGAAGACAAAGTGTTAGTTTGACCAAAGTGGATAATTGAGAATTCATGATGAGCCTCATGTGTAATGAAGGTATTCTTATACACATCCTCCCCTTTAGTCAAATTTTATGATACATCAAACCTACATCTAACTTAGTATTTAGGAGAATGCATGATTCGATTCAACCAACAATCAATCAATATCTTTGAGGGTCAACTTATTGAGTTCCCTATAATATAGGCACACTCTTTGTGACTCATCATCATTTTTAACCTTAGGAACTAGATATGAATATGCACTTTTATTAGGATGAACAATTCCTATTCCAACATTTCTTAGACCATCTTTTAATTCTATGCTTTTATTTACAAGGACAATGTTAAGGTCAAAAGGTAGGAGGAATAATTATTGGAATTAATTCAATAGAATGGTTGTGGTCTTTGACTATCTATGTAAGCTCTTTGGTTCTTGAAGAACCAATTGATGGCACTAAATGATCTATTGAATCTCTTGTGAATCATTATTTTTTACGTCTCGTACTTTAAGATATGTTTTTTTTTTAATATGGCCTAACATCCTTTCTCACATAACCTCTATATCCTATGAGAGTTGATAGTTTTTTTTATGGTGATTGTGTTCCAATAAGTTTATTCTTCTACCTATTTGTACCAGAATCCTTGAATATGTCCAAATTTTAAAGTAAATTTTTGTGTATTTCATGACCACTATTCATTTTTCATCTCAATTATCCAAAAAAGCTAGTATACATCAATAGTGACATAATTTTAATACAAATATTGGTGATTCAAGATTAGAAAGATTCTAAGAGGTGAATACCCTACTTTATATTTCTATCCACTAGTACATTAACTTCTATTGTAAATGAATAAGAAATTAATTAGTTATAACCAAAAAATTACAAATATGAAGCTCATTTCATATTCACCATAAATTAGGTATTTCCAATTATTCACTTTGATTGAATTGTCTCCTACTATTTATTGCATTTATGCAAAATTTAGTTTGTAAAACCCAATTCTCATTTGTGTTAAAACCTATGACACATTCTTTACTTCTATGTGCAATATGGAGCTCCATAGCTTGCATTGACATACTTTAATCCAGTTAATTTATTGTATATATCATTCTTACAATTTTATGGTAGGAAAAAAATCCACTTGTACAAGTAGAGTTACCTTTGATTACAAAATACTTAAAAACATTTTTAAATATTACTTACTGATCAAATTTTAATCAAAACTTTGGTGTTCAAAAATAATAATAACAGTACTTATAAAATGTGACAAATTAACAAGATGTAATAAATTATCTAATATAATTATTAGCTTCTTGATAATGGAGGCACTCAAATTTTGAAGATCTTTTGAAAATTTATCTCATTTTTTTGACTAAAAGGATATATAAGTAGATATGATATCCCAAAACTACTAGGGTTTAAAGAGGTTTTTAGACTTGGTGAACCTTAAATGCAAATTTTAACAAACCCTAGCTTCCAGGTGACCTTCAAAATGCCCAAAACTTGAAATGATTGACTAGAACCACAAAAAAAATTATAAGGCCTATCAAATTCAACACTGAAATATATGAGAATCTTATGTGGGTTCTTAGAAGTGTCCCTAAGAAGTTATATAAGATTTTAACGAACTCCCAGGAAGTCATCAATCATTTGAATAGTATTTGGAACCTCAACCTTAGTCAAAGTCAATGGTCCAAGGCTTTTAGGTTTTCTTGGTCTATTGTCATTGATCTTAAAAAGGCTTGTTTTAAATGACTACTTTTACTTAAGAGATTAGTTATTTGCATGAATTTCTTTAAATCTGACGTAACTAAAAGTTTGTGTTATTCTTGTAATTCCCTTTATATTGTTGAACATATTTTTTTATGTAATTTGCTAAGGAAATTTGATTGATGTTTATTTCTGACCTAGGATTGGGATAGGAGTAATAATTTTTCTTGGCATGAGATTTTGTTTGGTTATGTTGAAGGGTTGAATTTGTAATATATTTGTTTCTAGCTTATTTTAACTACTAAGATTCTTTGGCTACTATGGAGATAGAGAAATGAGAATAATTTGTAGGGCAAAAGAAGACACCTTATTAAGGCTTCTAGAAGACTCACCTTTCGCAATATTGTTGTGCAAGTTACCATGACTCTTGAAGTTTCCAAAAAGAATTTTTTGGAGCTAATGGATGAGTGACAAGAATTACTTAACAGATCAAAGATCAAAACAACCAAATTTCGGCCTCATGATGCCAATATAGTGAATGACAATTTTGTTAAGCAATACATGCAATTCTGAAATAGTTATAATAAGAATTTTTCCTGTGATATGTTGTTGGAAGGTGTGGGGCTTAAGGAAAAGAAAATCTATTTTGATGGTGTTGATAAAGAGATTGTTAGAAAAAATGTTATTTTTGTAATTTATCCTCTCATTGGTACCTTCAAAGGAATTGATAGCTATGATGAAAGTTGTAATAAATGATAAATTTTCACTACATGGTGTTATATACTATTATCTTTTTTTGGTTCAACTACTTAGGTTGGTCTTGTTTTTGTGATGTTTTGATAGTATTGTAAAGTTGTATTTGTTGCTTTGTCCTCATTGGGTTGACATGTGTCCTTGAACTATGATTGTCCATGTGGGCAACTAAATCATATTGTAACCTGTTGTTTTTATTTTAGTAATAGACAATCAATTCAAAAAATAAAATATAAATGTGTTGAAGTCGGCTAGAGTTATGTTTCTAATTTTTAGTATGAGGTCATGCAAAATAGTCTAAGGATTTGGAAATGGAAACATACAAATCTTTAGCTAGGTCAATAATTCTCTCTTTTTATTGACCATCAACTCATATTTTAGCTTCCTAGAAGGTTTCTTTAGATGGACATTTAGATTTTCTTGGGTGAGATTTGAAAGGTTCTAATATCTACATAGTACAAACTGGTTATTAAACTCATTTGGTAGAAAGCCTAGAAGTTAAGAACTCTAAGCTTTAGAAAAAGCTCTAACAACCTAAATGTTGATCAAAAGTTAATGCTTTCATGTGGCTTGAAACTTTAGATAAATGTCTTCATCATAATAATCTCTAGCAACGTTAGGTTGTTGACTCAAATAGATGTATCCTCTACCTTCAAGATGAAGAGTCTAGGAGTCATTTTCTTTTAGCCTACCCCCTTTGTCACTTCTCTTTGTTATTTATGGTGGTATTTGTTGAGAATATCATGGAATAGTTATGATTCTATCAAGGACTATCTTGCAAATCAACTACAACCCTCTTTCAACCTAAAAGCCCTTAATTTTGTGTATGATATTGATCTTAGGATGATTTTTTGGAATAGTTGACTAGGACATAATCAAAGGGTTCTCAATGGTTCTTCTAGGCATATAATTCAAATTTGGGGAAGAATTATAGTCAATCTAAAATAAACCTATTTAGTTTGGATTCAAGATTATCAAGTGATTTTTTTGTGGGAATTCAATTTTCTAATGAGACTTGGTATTCCTATGGCTTCTCCCTCGTTTGCCTATTCTAATAATAATCCTCAAGGATCTCAACTTACGAAATGGGAACATCCTCCTCTAGGCTTGGTTAAAATTAATGTTGATGCAACTTCAAAAAATAATCTTAAAAAATGTTGATGTGAGAGGTGTTTGTCATAGCCATAATGGTTGGGTCAACTTCTAATTTTTTGGTAGTTTTGATGTTGGTTCCAATAATTTTGTTGAGGCTATGACCATTCGCCAAGAACTTTTAGAAGCTAAGCTAAAGCATTGTACCAATATTATTCTAGAATCTTAGTCTAAAATTTTGGTTGATCATTTCAAAAAGAAATCTCTCAAATTCAATAATGGCAACTAGATGAATGTGACAAAGATATCAACGTCCTCATTTTTGGTTTCAATGTTGTTAAGTGGAACCATACCATAACGGGAGGAGATCAAGTGTTGATTTTTTTACTATATCAACTTCTAATTGGAATGACCTCAAGATTGATACTTGAAATAATCAAAATTGGCCTATCTAGGACTTGTGCAAAGACTAGTGTTCTTGAGAATTTTGACTACAATGCCTCTTAAGGATTCTTGATTCCTACTAGTGTGGTGATATGATGGTTCTTGATTACTTACGGTATTCCAAGCATGTACAATATTCAATGGAACAAATGATTATACCTTGCCTTTTGGTTTGGAGGGTTCATCCTCTTATTGATTGATAATTTTTAGTCCATTTCAATTTTTTGGATTTTTTTGAACTAGAATGCTTTGAGACTTTTAAAGATTGGCACACCTACTTTGTAATCTATTGTTGTTTTAAATTAAAAAAAAATTCCTTTATATTAAAAAACAATTTTTGATTGCCAATAGTGGCATGGTGTGATGGTTAAGTTGTTGCATTGTTATTCTTGCCATCAAGGTTCAAACCCCATTGGGGTGTAATTGTTGAGAATTTATATTGGGGATGAGGTCCCACGTTTGTGACCTCACCGATTCATAGCTCTAGATCAAAAGCGTTTACCCCTTTAAAAAAATAATAATAATTTTTAATTATTATTTTTAATGCAAACAACTAGATAATGGAAAGGGAAGGAGGATATGAGAGATGAGGGAGAGTAGGAAGGAGATGGTCAAGAAAATCCAAAGGAGGTTTTGAATGCAACCAAACTTTCTCTAAATTCATAGAATATATTTCTCTAGAGATCACCAATGCTAGCATGTGAATCTAGTTATGAGAATATGGACATCAATCAAAGAAATGGAAGTAAAATCCTCTATGAAAATTTAAAAGGTGTTGCCTCTTGGTTGATCCTCGACAATCAGTTGGAAGGTGAAATGTTTAAGATATAGCATAGAGCCTCAACTATGTTATAATATTATCTACCACAACAAATGCCTTCTTGCTCCACAAGATCACTAGAGCCAAGAAAAGTAAATTGGAAGAAACAATTACAGACCATTTTCATCTACTAAATTAGAACCTAGTAAGGCTCTCAAACATTATGAAAGAATTTTCCAACTCTTTACACTTCATGTTGTCTTAGAATGTCTATTTGGAAGAGATGGATTTTTGTCTTAGTGTGATTATCTATGGAGATGACAACAATTACTAACTTGAGGATTGGTGGCAATAGTAATCTTTGTATTTAAAATTTTTGGATGGAAATTAGGGATGGCCTACATAATTTGTCATCCCTACCTCCCATAGTTCTTGCAATAAACCTGAGCATTAGACCAGTGTAATTTTCCCTCTTTGCTCCCATAGAGAGCAAGCCACCTAATGAACTTCCTTAATTTTCTCACAAGGTGATATTGAGAATTTTTAAGAGTCTTGACAATCAAATGGTTCTATCGATTTTATAGGAGGCAACAACTAATGCTAAAAAATAGTAAATGTCTTCTAATAATGCCAAATGGCAAAAAAAATCCTGTGTCATTGAGCTGTTGGGGGGATTCTCCAGCCCCACCCCAAAGGCGGCCATTGAAAATCTAAGGGCTCTTAATTTTGAATCTTGTGGATAATATTCCAATTGATCCTAAAGCCCCTACATAAGACTAGCCACTCCCTATACCACGCTAAATAAAATAGGGTTTAAATAATAATTAGGTTCTAGTTTTTTTTTTTATGAAATGGCATCTTAATGCCAAAAGTGCTAACACTTTTATCTAAGAATCTAGTAAGCCTCTAACTATCAAAATCTAGAATCTTATGCTATGTTCTTTTTGGTGGGGGTCTTGAGTCCCTCACCCAAATTATTCTTTAGCAAAAAAAAAAAATAACTAAAATATACTATTACTTTTACAACAACCTAAACTTTACCTTTAAATAGTTAAACGTTTACAATCTAATATATAATCCACTTGATTATGATGAATTCTAATAATATTAGTTCCTAAATTTTGAAAATAGAAAGCTTAACCAGCCATTTAACATTAAGGGCCACACCTTTTTCTGCAATGAAGGAGAGCAATGGATGAGAAGTTCCCTTGAAGAGATAACAGATTCGTCATATCACAGTTCAATTGCCTGGCTATGAAAAGCAATAAAAAAATACAAGGTAATGTAGTGAACGTAAGAAAGGTACTTCTCAACTACGGAAAAATGCTTAACAAATACTTCGAATTAACGCAAAGATATTTGTAATAATGAAGTGGTTGAATAGCTTCTTTTCTCTTCAATCACAATTTCATGTTCATGACATTATGACAATCTGCCCTTTCAATGTTATTTCTTCTCATTTTTGTTTGTTCATGCTCCTTTTGATAGTGTTACTAAAGTTTTCTCAATAGGCTTGGACTGAAATTTGATAGGCTAGTTCCAACCATAATGACGTGATGACAATTTTCATAGAGCTCTTTTACAGATGTTAAATTCATTCTTTTGTGGGGAGCAAATTCTGTCAGACCCAAAACAAAGGGTTTTAAAACTGAGGATAACTCAACAATTTACCATGCATTTTCAAAGCCTTCTACACAATGAAATCCTCACCTATGTCTTCCACTGGTTTTTAAACACAAATGCCAATGAGAGCATCTGCAGTTTGCAATGGGTGCCATAACTAAGATAGTGTTTCGCCCTGAGTATAAATATTACAAACGCTGAAAGTAAACATGAATCATAATGAATTATGTTATCTGGATTTTTCTAAGTTGTTTCAACTTTCACCAAAAATTACCATTTGTGGGTGTTCAAGAAGAGTCACGGGGAACTTTTTGCATAGGAGTTCGAATTGAGTTATAAGAAAAAATACAAAATGCATTTCATATATGATATAAAATGCTGATTTTTTTTAAATAATGCTAGAAAATCGTGCAAGATACCAACTCTGAGCACTAAATTTCATGAATAATTCCAAACTTTCCAGCAGGATTGATCAATTGTTAAATAATAAAAATAGAAATAAAATAAATTATATTGAGTTATATTATATTATATTACGAATATTTTAGACATAATTGCATGCATTCCACAATTTGTGCTTAAAGATTTCAACATCACAATTTTCTACAACCCACCTCATAACAAGATAAAAGCGCTTTACAAAGGTGATGTAACACCTGTGAGGCAAAAAATGTCAATTGTTGGGACATGGCTGTCATTGACTCGTTTTCCCCTCACTAAAAGACAAAATCAATAAGGTTAAACTTTTGGAATTAATGCCTCCTGCAGGAACTACCAACTATCTGCCTCATCCACTTCAGACCTGAAGGCAAAACTTGGAAAAGCAACAGTGATGCTTCTGCAAACAAAGATAGGTTGCCCGGTATGGTGTTAGCTTAGTTTGAATCAATAGTGATACAAAGAACATCAAGAACCCAAAAAATTATCTTTGCATACAAAATAACAATTTCATTAATTAAAGATATGAAATTTCCACAACACGTTGCAAAATTTCTGGATTAGACTATGTAAATTTATTTCCTTCATCAACATTTCGGACCACACTCCATGATCAATCATCATGATGAGATGGCCAGAGAAGAGAAATGAGAGGCAACTACCATGCTAACTATATAGATGAGGGGAGTGAGGTGTCACAAGAACCAAGAAACCGGAAGGGAAAAAAGAAAAGGAAGGGTCAACTAATTTATAAGACTTAAGAAAAAAAAATTACAAAAGGTGAGGAGGGCGAGGTAAACCCAAATAAAAGAGCTAAATTCTAATAGGAAAAACAAGGAATTAAGACCACAAAACAAAAAATTTGAGCAAGAGAATGATTGTAAATTCTGGAAATTGTAACAATTAAGCTGAAGAGGAGATCACAATCAAAAAATTTAAATGTAAAGCGTAAGTCAAGTAATAAAGAACTTGTGGAAAAATTAAGCAACTAATCCATGATATAACGAGACAAAGAAAATTCAGGGAGATGACATGAGCAAAGAACTAATCAAAAGAAAGCATAAATAAAGACTAGTCAAAGAAAGTAAAAAAAACAGAGGAATATATATATATATATATATATATATGAAAATTAAGCTGAAAAGGAGATCACAATTAAGAATTTTAAATGTATAGTGTAAGTCAAGTAATGAATAAATTGTGGAAAAATCGAGCAACTAATCCATGTTATAACAAGAAAAAGAAAAGTCATGGAAAAGACATGAGCAAAGAACTAAACAAAAGAGAGCATAAATAAAGATAGGTCTAAGAAAGTAAAAAAACAGATGAGAATTAGTATATATGATATGTAGATAACTAGAAATATGTGTACATACGAGTGTTGTGTGTGTATATATATATATAAAATGTGTGTGTGTGTGTGTGAAGATAGGTCTAAGAAAGTTAAAAA